>JAGVSP010000627.1:0-216811 GCA_022494985.1 Micrasema minimum
ATTTCTGATTCGTATTCAGGTATTCTTATCTCAAATGAATAAGTGCACCCAACATGATCGAAATTCACGAAATTTAAATTCCCTCGACGAATGTAAGTTAATATTTTCATTTCATTTTAGTGCGAGCTTTTTTGACGTGTAAAAAATATAATTCATTCGCTTATATCTAAATACCTTTTTTAATATGGCTGCGTTTTTCTGCTTCATTTCATTGAAGTCCTGAAAATTGAGTAGGTAGTAAAAATGAATGGTATTTCAGATTTATTTAAATATATTTCATTTTAACTTAACGTAAAACATTTTTGTTCTGTAAATATGTAAGCCTTATCCAAATAAAAAGGGTCCATGCATGTATCGCGTTATTCATAATAAACCCGTTCTAGTTATCGAAGGCCTGAATATTTGGTTTCGATCCACTTAGTCAAGGTAGAGCCATTTTCATAAAACGATAAGTTTATATCATTATTTGTTCCTTCTCTCTTATTTGGAGTACCTACCTACCTTACCCCCCTCCCTGCTGCCACCCCCTCACCACCACCCCCTTGTCCTTGGGTCTCCCACGAATCTAGACTTTTTATTATTTTAATATGTAACCAGGCAGATAACTTATCCCAGTTAACTCTGCTAAATTCATTATTTAATACGGAATTCCCATCTCGAAGATATACCAAAGTTCTTGAAAGAAAAGTACCAAGGGCGTTTAGTATTAAAAAACTAATCCCTTTTTCAAACGTCAAGCTTTTCAAGATTACGAGTAAAACTTGTTTACTTCTTGAAATAATCATATTTAAAAAAAAATGTCTTTTGTGTCAGAAAATATTTTTGTTTTTATTGGTCCTTCTCAACGTTAGACTAGATTTATTTTCTTTTTTATTTATTCGGTGTTATCATAGTTTCTTTAGTTAACATCCAACATCCATAGTATGTAACTTTGTAACATCAAGTTTTACTGTCGTAATACCATCTATTTGTTGTGACTTGATTGCCGTTTTCGCATAATAGAAACGTTTTTCGTTAATTTATTGGGAAACTTTCGGCTGAAAATTAATTGTATGGAATATCAGAACCTTGGATAAGCTAACAAACTTAGTTTCTTATCAATATTAAGTTAGTAACAATAATAATAACAAGATACCTAAATCATATAATTTCACCTATAACCATTTTTTATCCGTGAGCATATTTAAAGTTAAAATCAATAACCATGTACGGCGTAGTTTAGATTTTCTTATTAATTCTCCTACACAATTTTTATGAATGTAAATATCATGTTTATTTCTGAAATATCATGTTAACCATATTATGTGGGTATTCACGTTTATTTTCACTTTTTTGTATCGTATTTTTCCTCTACTTAAAAATTAAACTGATACAAACGAAGTCAATTTAAGTCCAAGTAAATTATCAGTGCATAGGCAGTGTTCTCAGGGACGCGGACGCTAAGCTGAATATTTTGTTTCTCATAAAGTAAGATAAGGATTAATCGCTAGGTGGTACAGTCACTGTCAACTCTCGGTAGGTGGTACAGTGACTGGCAACTCGTACAGTGACTGTCTTCTCTCGGTAGGTGGTACAGTGACTGTCAACTCTAGGTACGTAGCACAGTGACTGTCAACTCTAGGTACGTAGTACAGTGACTGTCAACTCTCGGTAGGTGGTACAATGACTGTCAACTCTCGATAGGTAGTACAGTGACTGTCTACTCTCGGTAGGTGGTACAGTGTGACTATGAAAGCATAACAATGTATATATGAAATGTGCTGCGTGTTCTGCTAATCTCTTGTCCCACAGTACCACCGCCGCACCATTGTGTTATTTCTGATCTGTATTAGGCTAGGACAATGGGTAGTTGGATAAACGTAGCTCTGTAATAATATAACAATTCAACAATTTCAATTGCCGAATCCGGAGACAATTTGGCTGTCCCCTGAGCAATAAGCGAGCATTAACTTGCCATTATAGTACAATAAATTTACTGTCTAATTTGTATCTACATAACGTGACTTAGGTAAACATGTTATATTTTCAAAGGGTTACCTCTAAAACATAAATCAAGCGCCCACATCATTGCAACTTTTTGTCGGTATTCAATGTAAGAAATTATTTGCACTTTCATAAAAATGTATCGAAAATATAATAGTATCGAAGTAAACATCTTTTTCAACATTTTTACAGGTAAATTATTTTTGGCTATGCAAACGACATAAAAATCTTCAACGTAGTATAACGTATAGGTACAAACTCGCCTTAAATCTCTTTTGTTACTGCTTTCTACATACAAATTTCGCTCACAAGCTGCTTTTTACAACTATTCACATGAAATCTGTCGGATTCACATGTTTTGTTCTCTAACACCCGCTCTCTCGTGTTATCATTTGCCTATTTTTTCCACCTATTGTCATTGGAACGCGCATTGTTTTTGGGTAATTGAATTAAAAACAGGGATCTGACAATGGGCCGTGATCTGGGTCCGTTATGTGTCAATACGGGTATTATAATGAAATGGTACCGGCTTATTGTTCGAATTTCACGGATTTATTGTTTTATAAGTATAGGCATTTGTGTCACTCCTTCCGGCACCACCCGATCTGCCGGACGCGGGCGGGGCGCAGTGATATTCGCGAAGCAAAATGCAGCATATTATTCAAATTCAATAAAGAAAAAAATACATTAAATGATTAAGTGTTTCTCAAGGATCGTTCGCTTCTGTAATTTTTTTTGTCAATGTTGGTACCTGTATTTGAAAAAAAAAAATTACAACATAATTACATTTGCAATAAATATTCAGGTAATCTTTTTTTTATTTCAATATTTTATTTAATACTTTATCGAATCAATTTTACAAAATTATACAATATAACCATAACGCTATACCTCACCAATAAAAAAGACAAGCTCTTGTTCTTGGTGAGGGAGGTTACGGTAAAATATACATAATATAAAGTATTAATCCTAGTAAGGTAAATATAAGTAGTATAAGTAAGTAGTATTATAATTTTTAAAAGGCTTAAACGCTATTTGTACGGAATGTAAATTTTATCTTATGCATGGAGTAATTTTTTTCCTTTTTAAGCCCATAGAACGAAGCTTTTTCAAATAAAATTTTGCAATCTTATTAAATTTTCCACTTATTAAATATTTAAGCCCCTTTAGATGCGAACTTATTTATATTTATACATGTTCAATGTTTACCCTTAATCGCGATGGGTTGCTCTGGTAATATAAAAGATTATCTCGAATTTCACAGAGTTTAACATTTCCATTTTACATCTTATCGTCAGCAATTTAGAAATTCTTCTTATTCTTTTCTTGTGAAGCTTATTCAGCGATATTTCATATGGATTAATTTTGTACATAACTCAGAAAAGCGAAACATTTTCATTAGCTTGTACTTGTGTGTAGGTAGATATATAAAAATTTGTTATTTTTATGTTTTTGTTCGAATAATTTATGACGCGCAAATAGGTAGATATATTAATATTGTCAAAGTATTGGAACTTTCCGCAGTTATTTAGGTTTTTTCTATTATTTGAAAGCCTCCATTGACTTAGTCCATGGCTCAGGTTGACTATATATTGTAGTTATCCGTTCCCATTACAATGATCTCTCGATCAGACGTTTTTAAAACCATCTTCTTCACCAATATCGGTTGTCTGGATAGTCGTCAATATATAAAAGTGCCTAAATTTTAAACCCACGAAATATTTCTTATTAGGAAGGCCAGGACATAGCATCAACTACTACATACTAAAAGATTATTATAAAATAATTGAGGACGGGAACATTCAAAGTTGTTTATAGTGTTAGTGCCACTTGGCACCTTTGAATGTTTCCGTCCTCAGTTATTACAGTTTTGCTGGCCTGTAATAAGATAATGTGATCTTATTATGCAAACTGCGACTTCAAGTTCACGTGTTATGTTTTCACTTGATATTTTTTCAGTCACTTCTCCATGTATGTAAAAGTAAGACGTAACCATTGATTTTTATTATAATAATACTCATTTAAAAAATTGCGTAATCGATCCCTTGGTAAAATCGCTGTTGAGCCTCCATTAGTGTAAGCGCGTGCTCAGTGTACAGATTTAAATATAATAATTTCATATAATTGCGTTAATGACCGCCGTAATGAAGGTTACTAACTGCTAACTTTCTTCCTACACGTTGCAATATGCAAAATAAAATGAATATAATTATCCGCACGAATGATTTATCCTTCCACCTTCGCTTTCCTTTACGATTTACTGTCATTTTTAAATACCCGAGATTTATCGCCTCGTCCTCAGGGACTCCTTTACGATCGTAAATTACAGTCTCGTTACGGTTCCCTTTTTACTCGGAGGTTCTCTTGTCAATATAAATAATGCGTGAAGTGAATCATTTGATAAAACTTGCACTGTCGCCCCTCACCACACACGCCACACGCCACACGATGTTCGCAAATATCGCGATCTTTGCGGGGATTTCATTTCCTATCTGCTACAGTATTCTATAACAAATTGGGTGTGTATTGCTGTCGTAATTATTGACACTTTAATAATTTACTATGTAAGCCCATCAACCATTGATTTATTATAATTATATGTAAAAAACGTGGTTCAGTGCTGTGTATACAATGTGTGTCCCTTATATACCAAAAAAATTTTTTTTTTCGATTTTGAAAACGCATGCCCTCTATCTTTTTTGCATTTACTATGGCCTATTCAGATACGAAATTTCATATGTGTACAATGATTTTAACTCGTGCCGACGAGGCCTCAGAGATTTTCAAAATTAGAGAAATTCCCTTCATGTTGTATGAACATGTTTCGATGCAAGTCGGCACGGGTTACTGTACTCCAAATGAACTGAAATTTTCTGAACAAGTGTGCTATATAGCAAAACAAAAGAAAGTGGGCCCTATGCATTAAATAATAATCAAATTGCAAAATAAGGGACACCTAGTAGGGTGAAAATAAAATATAGTATGGGACCAAAAAAATTTTTTTTTCGATTTGAAAACGCATACCATCTATCTTTTTTACAATTACTATGACCTATTTAGATACGAATTTTCATTTGTGTACAATGATTTTTAACTCGTGCCGACGAGGCCTCAAAATTTTTTTTTTTTTTAAAAATAATACTCCAGTTGAAAAATAAGGGACACCCTAGTATACTATACATAGTTAGGTAGTAAAGTGATACTTAGGTATTGTTTTTTAGCATCACGCGTTTACTATGTAGTTAAAATATAATTTACAACAACCCTATAAAAAAAAACTTAACTTTAAAACTATGAAGAGTAGGTACTGTTAACGTCTTTACCAACTGCTTATAATACTTCCTGTTATGCCGAACCTAAAGATATTTTTGCTCTATACAAATTGGAGATGTAAAGTCTGGAAGAATGAACCCAGAGTTCTTTCAAGGCCTCCTAAAACTTACATATATATTAGTCAAATGAGGATTTTTGTAAATACAAGAATAGTCTATGAGTTAGTCGAGGTGAAGGATTATAGTGCATACCTAATTATTATTGACAAGGGAACTCAATTATTTGCATATGGAAACCAGCAAGCAGTGAAAGTATCTGAAGGAAAGTGTATGTAATAAAAATGATTATGATTCAACCGACCTTGGTAGGTAACACTTTTATGGTGCCCATAATACTCTTATAGCTCCTTAGACCGCATGGCTACGTGAACTGGCGACAAAAGTGACAACCGTTATCTATTCATAATATTTCATTGTAACTGATTAATAGGGAAAAAAGCGCGGAAGAATGCTTTCATTATTTTATTTATTTGTATAACAATCTCCAAGTTTATGTTTTTGTAACATCATCATGTTTTTAATCATATTAATTTCAGTTCGTTGTGTATTTTTTTCCTAACGAATTTTGGAACTTACTGTTTTCTTTTACTATTTTTACTATTCTCTTTTTACAAATCGGTTTTTCAATTTCCCGCGTTGTCGAAAGATTTGCATTAAAGAAAACCATTTTTTTCTTGTTTGTTCTGTGTTCTTTAGAAAACTTGAACAGGATATATTGTACCTACAATGCTTTCCGGGTAAAAATGATGTGGAAACTTTCTCGCGACTCTCCTAGTTTGCTAAACTTTGGACTGGTAAATTTTATTAGAAAATTTTCCTTTTAGTTTTTCGATACTGACATTCCGCACCACGTCTCTTTCGAACTTGTAATTTTTTCTGCCCTTGTTTTTATAACATTTTTTATTAGAAGTTCTATCTTCATTAAACCCACCTTTTCTTGATCTTTAATATTGAATATTTTTATTTCTTTTCACACTCTTATTTACTTAGAATCTAAAATTAATAATATCGAGGTAGCTATCGTCGTACGCTTTTTCCCATAAATAGTCAAAATCATTTAGATATCATTCTTCGGTTATGGATATATGCATTTCGAATGGAAGGAAATCAAGTAATACTGAATTTTATTTGTGACGATTTTTCTTAATTTATTTTATTACTTGTGATTTGAAGTGTTGTGGGTTTTTTGTCACTATGTAAAGGGAATTACATTTTAGTATTATGCTGAAGACAGTAGCGAGTAGATGCACGAGCCTGAAATGTATTTACCTTCGTTTCGCGATATTATTTATCTCGTAACATAAATCAGGCAACTGGTGAAAGTTATGATAGCCACTGACTGGTATGATAGTATTAACTGGTCCCTACCATTAGCAGTTATCTCTGTATTCAGTATTGTAGTTTATCCTTCCGTCGCGTCCCGATCAGCGCAGACTTGGTACCTACCCAGTACGCAGATAACGCAAGTTACTGTCAACAATTCAGCTATTATTATTTGTATCTTCAATGTTGTATAATGTTCAATTCCCCTCATGACGCATGTAATGACAAACAACTGTAACTAAAAATTAATATAATTAATACATTGTTGCTTAGGATATATAATATGTATGCTATCTTGAGAATAAAATGAAGTAAAAAGATTCATTTTTTTAATTTATTCATCTACGAATGAAGCGATTACGTTTTTATTTAACAAATCAAGAGAATGATATGCAAAATCACAATTATTACAATGTGCAGGTACCTAATAGGTTTGTTTACTTTTGTAATACGAATTAAAATAGCCATTTAGGTAGTTGTCATTAGTAAAATACTATTGTTTATACACCGATAACGGGGTTAGTTTAGAAATTGTTATACATATATTATTAGAAGTTACTTCCACGACTGCCTTTGAGTTTAGTTGAGCAGTTAGCAACTTTGTTTTCATATTAATTTAGTACAAAGTCATGTTTTATGTTGGGCGAATGTTTGGAAAATTAGGCAAGTTTTGCAGTTTGCAGTTAAATATGAAATAAAGTTGTTAATGTGTTCTGTAAACTGATCGCGTTATAATATTTTCGTGGCACTACAAACAGTTAAATACAGTTCTTACCCTTATAACATTACGCTAATGGTTTTGAATTAATCTTATTTATTTTAATGTTTCTCGTAATCCCAGTTACCTTTCAAATGGCCCCTTCCGGCTCCAACAGTGAATTATTTATAGGTGGTAATTATTCTTTCTATATTTACCAAGTCTAGTCAGAAAACCGTATCATCATGTTTATAAATTACCTACTACGTTTGTTTTGGTGAATTTTTCCTGAAATTCCTGAAATTAACTGAAATCACTTTTTCAAGCAACAGCGGGTGTCAAAACAAAATGGTTACGAATTTTATCTTCTTTAAAATCCAATTGGACTCATGTATACTTTGTTTTCTTTATACTGATACTAAAATCCGGAATACTAACTTTGATAGGGTTCAAACTGTTCAAATAAATGAATCGAATGGAAAAAGTTGAAATCTGAGGTAATTAATGTTCCGTCGACCACGTGGCTGTGCTACCCGATGTCAATAAACCTATTGATTTGTTGCGAACGAGAAGAGTGTGTATCACGTGAGACCACGTTAGCCTGCTACCCGCGTCGCGTCAGTGTGAATAAGTAATATAAGTAAGTTTCCTCGTAATATTGTAAGAAAGAGTAAGCTTACGGCCGAAAGTTGCGGAGCTTTCCGTCGCCGAAAAATAGATTTCTCCCAATGGAAGTGTACGTGTAGAGTACGGGTGGGTCACCAAGGTATAAGGTGAAAAAATATTTTTATCGTAATGCCGACGGGGACCCCCCTAATATTTGCTATTATGTCTAAAAAAAAAGATTTTAAAGTTTTATCTCATTCGATAATGTTAACTCCCGTGCCTCATCGAGATTAAATTTGAAAAAAAAACGGCCCGTTTTTTCCTCATAAAATGGGAAAACTGTTTGTCCCTAGAAATGTGGATTCTTTTCATAGGAAATGTTGTTATCTTTAAGTTATATTCTTACCTTTTTTTGTTTTAACAACGTTTATATTTCAAGAAATCTATTATTTTCCGGACATGATCCGAATCCTCCAAAGTCGCTATTTTTAGATAAATAAGTGGAAAAAATGCAAGAGAAAGATACTAATTAAATCACTTTTGATAATTTTTATTGTTCCCTTTGAACATGTATAACATTTTTTAAACAATAAAATAAATATATATATATATATATATATATATATATTATACTAATAAAACATAAAATAAACAATTTTTTAACTTTACAAATGTTTTTTAGGAATTGCAAGTTAGTGGTTAACTATCAGGTCTAAAAAGCTATTGCCAAGAACCCTTCTGAGAATCCCTACCTGGAGTCTCATTAACAACACCTTTCCTTTTGTGTTCCTTGTCTGGGTGTGCTGGGGGTTTTTCCCACTATTTCGAAAGTGTGGGGGAGAGGTCATAGGGCTTTTAGTTAATGTTTGGTTTTCAAACAGTGAACAAGTAGGACAATTATTGAACATCGTTTCTTCTAGTGAGAGTTTTTTTCTAGTGAAGTTTGAGGACTATGTCTTCTACAGCATCAACGACCATGCTCGTTCAGGTTCGAGTTCAAGGCAGAAAGAAGATGGTTATTAATAGTTATTTAATTGGCCACATGTCTCATCAAATCACTGGCAGTAAGTTTACCATCTAATGTCAAGTTTTACGCAGCTTATTTATAATATACGGCAAGTGAAATTGAACACCAGAAGAAGCTGCAAGACTTACAATACAGGGAAAGTTGTAATTTTTTGGGAGAAAGCTAAGATACCAACCAGTTACACATGACACTTTAAAGATTGTGTGTTGTAAAGCTTAGAAAAAACAGGCCGAAGAGTGAGAAAACTACAAAAAAACAAAAAAACGCAAACAGATCTAAAAGCACAGCTCAAAAAAATAAATAAAATTAGTGAAGCTGTTCAAGTCAGGCCTTTCAAGATGACCTTTTTGATATTGCTCATTCAGATGCATTAAAAAACACTGTTGAAGAAGACAAGCAGTTTTTGTTACTCCAGAGAAAAAAAGGACGCCCTGGCTGCATGGGAGGCGTTGACATGAATTTCGTAAAAGCAGAACAACGAAGAGAAAAAAGACGAGCAGCGGAGATGGCGAGATATATTTGAAAAATCACAAAACAAAAGTAGGTTAGTAGAGTTGTTCTCTTCTTTTTTTTCACGTTTTCCTAATTCTTTTTCTCTTGAGATTATTATTGACTTGATGCCTATTCCGTGAGTGCTTTGCTTACTGCTTGTTACCGCATTAATGGGTTTTTCCCTTTTTTTTTTAGAAAATGTAAAATTTTAATTGCACAACTGGAATCTTCAACAAGCAGCACATCAAAGAAGAACAGGAAAGAAGATGGTGGTGAATTTTCCCGACACAGAGGAAGGAGAACCAGAAATAAAGAAAAAGAAGTACGCTAGAGGAAGTGAAGATATTTATTACCGAAAAATTGTCTTTATGTGTTAGATAGATGTAGTATTTCAGATAGAGACGCAGTTCGAATAATATCAGCTACTGCAGAGAGGCGTTAGGTTTTGACTCACAGAATTTTAACTATAAGTAGAAGTGTAATACGACTTCGCAGACAGCTATTCCGAAAACAAAGGACTGAGCTTATCAAACATAGATTAAAAAATTCCGATTTAGAAGGAGCTGTTGTGCACTGGGACGGAAAAATTACTTCCAGATATATTGAGCAAAGAAAAATGTAGAAAGGGTAGCGGTTTTGTAATTAGTTGTGGGGATGAAGAACAGTTGATAGGAGTTCCTCAGCTTGAAAATGGTACTGGACCAATTACTCAGGCAAAAGCTGTATTTTCAGCAGTTGAAGAGTGGGGGGGCAGTTGAAAAAATCCAGGCAATGTGTTTTGATACCACAGCGGTAAATACTGGTCCGCCTCAACGGAACCTGCGTTTTTTGTTGGAGCAATTATTAGAGAAAGATCTTCTTTATTTAGCATGTCGGCCACCATATTTTAGAAATTATTCTGAAAATCAGTTTTTGGATTTAAAAATGGGCACAACTACTGGAACCCCACTATTATATATTTTAAGAAGTTTCAGACTGAATGGTCGAAGCTAGACAAGACAAAATACAAAACTGCTTCTTTGAAGATAAAAATATTAGACATAAAATAGGGAATGCAGAAGAAATATCAAATTTTTCTTACAGAACAATTAAAAAACCAACAGCCAAGGGATGATTACAAAGAATTTATTCAACTTTCGTTAATTGTGTTAGGACGTACCCCCCACAAAAGACACTTTTTTTCAAAGTACCTGGTCGCATTCATCACGCTAGATGGATGGCAAAGGCCATTTATTGTATCAAAATATATCTTTTCAGGGATCAATTTACATTAACAAATTTTGAAAAAAAAGCTATTCCTGACATTTGTTTTATTTTTAATAAAACCATACGTAAAAGAAAATGCGTGGTTTTTAACGCTCCCAAACCCACTTTGGCCCCCAACCAAGACTATCCACAATTTTTAAAATCTCTTGTAAAATATAGAGAAAATCGATAAAGAACTTGCAGACAAGGCACTGTCTAAAATGATAAATCATCTCCCCTGTGTACCTCAATTCTGAGCAAGTCGCATTTTCTTTCTTCGATGAAAATTTTAGAAAAAAGAGAGTCAAAACTAGCATGGCTGTAAAAATGTCTACAATTAATTCCAATTGTAGAAAAAACATGTGATGATAGGGATGTGAAAGCAAAAACTCAGTCTCCATCAAGTGGATAATTTATTTGACAAAAAGATATTGATTTTATTTTGTTTCTTCATCAAACTCTAAATTTTTTCAAAAGATTTGAAATTGATACAGTAATTTTTTAAATACGGATCCTGATATATGGTGTGGAAACGCACATTATTTAAAAAAAGCAAAAAAAAATAGTGAAACGGTTTCATGGTTGTCAATGACAGCCAGCTGAAAGAGGGGTTAAAATTAATCCAAGACTTCAATTCCCTGCTTGACAAAAGACAAAGAACAACGACAGTTTCTGTTATCAAGTTGTATCGGAAATGTCGAAAAAAATTTTCCTGACTCTTCAAAAGCCACGTTATCTAAGCCATTACCACCTTAATCTAAAAATTGTAAATGTAACTAATTTTTAATAAATAATTTCTTTCTTTTAATATTTCTTCTGTATTTTTGTACCTTTTTGGTTTTCTTTTCTCCTAAAATCCATCATTTTTCAATTTGGATGTGCTGTATATTTACTTTGAAAACAGTAGTGTTAATTACACCCTTTTTTATGTACCAATTGAGAAAATAAATCAAGCAAAATCTGGACAGCATATGTAATTAAATCTTTGCAATATTGTTAGGCATTTTAATTTTAAAAAAAAAACATTTTTATAGAAAGTTAAAACTTCAACCTTGATGAGGCACGGGTTAACCTTATACCAATTGAGCTGAAAACTTCACCAATATCTCATTTCTTAGCCAATTGGCAGCTTTTAAGGGGGTCCCCTCAAAAAAATTCCAAACATTGATGTTTTTGTGACCACCCTAGTGTAGAGTTTATACTTTACCACTAAATAATCTTCCTCTTAGCCAGCTTTATCTTTTTATTAGATGTATGTGGAGCTTCTGTACTTCATATTATTGTATAAAAAACGTTAAGCTTGTGTTGCTAAGTATTGACTTTTACATTTGTATAGATATACCTACGTTTTCTTAGAATTAATGGATTTAATTAAAAATAATGTTTACAGAATTCGTGTTACTAATCGACTGTGTATTTTTTTTTAAATTTCGTTGTACATCTTTCTATAATCTTTATTTTGATATTATTTTTATGTTTACGAAACCTTTGGCAGGGGGTAGGTAGTTCGTGACCCTCAGCCGACCCTTTGTTAGACAATTCATTAATATAAGGGATAATCCACAACACTCCCACGTTGTTTAGGGCCGGCATTTGTACAGCGTTATTCAACGTTTTTGTTGGAGTTAAATAAATTTATGGTCTCTCAGTTCTAATTTATAAATTCTTACGTGAAATTGTAAAGCATTGAAACCAATTACATAAATTAATTATAAAACTAAGTAAAAAAAAGTTTTTTTTACCTCTACAGAGATTTCTGATGTTGGTAGAGATGGTGATTTTTTACAAACTCGGAAATATAGATATTCAAGCGTTTACATGGCTTATGACCTGTCATTAGCTGGGTTAAGTGGCCACTTGACGTATTACATTTCCCATTCGCTTATTAGCGAATATCCACACCAGCTAATATTTTTATTTTCCTTATATGCTACATGTTCGAAACACATCCACCTTTGAGTTGGATACGCCACCTATGTATTGACAGTGAAGTTAAGTATTTTTTTACATATAATTTTAACATAATATAAATTAAACTTTAAATATTTTTTGGTAAAATAATAACTTTGTATTACATTTTGAGTGTGTCTGAATATTAACACAAATCTGGATTTTTTCCCATGGTGGGAGTAGGTATATAAAAAAGCCCTTCGAGGAAAACGCGTGATTAGTTAGTTAGTACAGCTTAAATTATTTACAGTCACTTTCAGTAGCCTACTCTTATATTTTCAGTACCTTGGTAGGTTTATCTATTAAATTTATTTAATCGGCAGTGTTTATGAACAACCAATATTTAGCTATAAATTTATTGTCAACTGCGTTACAGTGACAGCGTTTATAACACACGACAGTTCTACGATGCTTATAAATCGTTAAAATTACGATCGGAAATTGCTAGTTATTTATTCCGCGCATTAACACTAGAATGTCTCATATTGAATCATTATAAATATCGATACCAAAACCAGTTCTTAGAAAATTCTAGCATGTATCGCAGGGAAAGCTCTGACGGACAGGATTAGAAACTCCCAAATTCGAGCAACTTGCGAAGTCCAGGATGTTGTCAGGTGGGGAAGAGGAAGATGAAGAAACTGGCGTGCACGTGTTGAGAGAATTGTCGATACTAGAATAGCCAAATCCTTGATGCATCTCTGCCCACCTGGCCGCCGATTTCCTGGACGGCCTTCAAAAAGATGGAGGGACGTTGGGAGTCGACATCCCAAGAGGCAGCATCGAATGAGACTAATACAGACCCTTATCTACCTTAAGAAGAAAAAGTTTACAAAAAAATGTCTTCTACTATTTTAACCGTATGCATCGAAACGATTATTTCCAACAATGAAATATCGCGATCATAAAATATACCGTCCTATCGATTCTATTTAGAAGCCAAGAAAATATATAGTTTTTCTAATAACTACGATTTCTTATATATATTACATAACAGCCCGATCACCTACGTGGTGATAATTGCTATATTTTCTAAGAGATTTTACCGATTACCGTCACATTATACGCGATATTTTGGTGATCGGTGTCTTGAATTTAAAAAAAACTTTCAGTATAGTAGCATTTTGTATCTTAACGAATCGGTATATTACAACACGCAATGTTCTGAAAGTTTTGCATATCTTAATTATTATTATACAATGCATTATGAAGAAACGGCTACTTTGCACACCTTCCTTTAATTGAATTGAAAGTAATACACAACTAATTCTTCTTTACCTGTTGTGGTCACCTATTAACTATTAATTGTGGCGAGAGTTCGCGTTGGTCATTTGTCGCATCCGTCACCGAGACCGGGACCGGGACCGTTGGATCACCACGGAGCCTAACAAGTATTGTATGAGCTTCACTATGATGTACCAATTAGTAGAATGACTAGTCTTGGAACAGTACTGGCTCTCCAGGTCGCCTTTCGGCATTCCGCGCGGCCTTGGCGCACCTCACCTGTGTCTCGCCCATCGCGCGTTCCATTCTCCGCTCCAGCACTCGCTCTAGACTCGCAATCCGGCACCAAGATATCAATAACAACTGTCTTCGAAACACATTCGAGTGTATGATTCAGAAACGATTGCGATACGTGTACAAGATTTAAATCTATTCATTCGTACTTAAATAATCAATTAGAAATTCTGGCTAGATGTTTGTGGCCCGGTCGATTGACCGTGAGAACCACGGATATCAAATTAAAAACACATAGACAAATTGTTATATTCAGCATTCTTACTTGGCTATATTTTTTGCTTCACTAAGCAATCAAGTTAATCGACTAAAAACTTATCTTTTTAGTAAACTAGTATTGTTTGTAAATGCCTAATTAATGCATTGAAATGTGCAAGTTGCTATCAATTTTTTTGATACTGCACAACTTTACACTGTATCCGGAACCAGAAGATGGTGATTGGTGACATTATAATATTTATAATATAATATTTTGTAAATTAATGAATACGTGATCTTTTATTTAACTATTAGACATTACGTATTGAAAGTGAATAATAATGGCTCTTTTTTCAAACAATGCCATAATAAATTTTTTTTGTATCTTTCAACCTTTGGTTGCATTTAAAGTAAAGGTAATATTAAGGTTTGAAAATTGGGTAGGTTTTATTGAAATGTTTATTGGAAAACCTGTAAAACACTCAGGCTGAAGACTGTTTGTGGTGACAAGTTAAGTGTGAAGTGGTTTTACGCCATTACATTTTTTATGATTATATTTCACACCTACATTTTTGTATTTTTAGTGCGTTCATAAATAATCGTATTACTATTCTAAACTTGTTTCTCTCGACCGACCGGTGGAGGACTGTTCAATTACAATCACTGACGGAGAAAAGTTTACAGGAGGCGGCAGGATAAGTACTTGTACTCCATGTCCTTCGTACTATCGACACATCATGCAATTATACTGCGGAAACCTTCCAACAATAATTCACTAGAAGGGGCGTATCTATACAAATTTTCTAAAAATATACGCATCAAATTCCAGTCTAAAGACTCAAGAACGTAGGCCAATACACGAAACGTGTGACGTAGATGTCTAGTGACGAAAAATATGACTTTTGATGACGTAGTGATTGACGTGTTGGGTAACTAGACACCTCAGATCCGGTGTTTTTTTTTTTTAAAGTATGGAATGTCTTTCTCAGAAATTCTGGTTCTAAGACCTAAACCAACAATATTTAGTGTGTTGTTTATTACTGAAACTGATACAGAATCCATACTTTACGTCTGGATCAGCACGGGTTACCCCAGTGAACACTAATTTATTTATCCGTATTGTAATAAAACATTTTTATGCAAATAAACATCATCATCATCATCATACCATATCCGCCCCCTATGTGGAGCATATGAAATCCACAAACTGCCTCCAGGCCAAGCGATCGGCCGTCAGGTCCCGTGCATCCTCCCAAGTCAAGTCCACGTCCCGCAGCTCTGACGCAAACTGCCGACGAATCGTCAACAGTGGACGACCGGAACGCCGAGAACCTGATGCCTTGTGAAATAGGCAAGCATGGTTAAGGCTCTCGGGAGGCATACGTAGCACATGGCCTAGTCAGCCGAAACGCCTTCGCCGGATGACAGTAGATACCAAGGGTTGCTGTGTCCGTTGCCTCACCTCCGTGTTCCTTACAAAGTCAAACCACCGCACACCTAAAATTCTTCTAAGACACGTATTCTCAAAACTCAGAAGTCTGCTGTCTTGGGCCCTGGTTAGGTGCCACGATTCGCAGCCATAGAGGAGAACAGGTGTGATGCAGGAGTTAAAAACGCGGCATTTTGTTTTAACCGAGTAAACAAATAAATAAATGCAAATAAATAAATTTTAACTCCAAAATAAATGGGATCCGATTTCTACCTAAGGAAATAAAATTATTATTATTGTAACCCTTCCAATAGATGCTTAGTTACTATGAGGATTTTGTAGCCAATCTCATATATTAAAGAAGCCGCTTAGCGCTAGGATAATCCCATACGGGTTCACGTTTAATCAGCGCTGGGTGTGCCGAACAAGTATTGTTCGGTCGGCTGCGGTTGGTTGCATAACAACTAACGAGTTGCATCTATAACGCAGTCTCGATAATGACGCTGTGTGGTTTTCCTCTCAGCACGTGAGTTACGCGTGTCATTACGGGCGACACGCTGCGTTGGAAGTTAGGGCCCGCCAGCCAGGGAAGGATCATGCAGGTGTGCGGGTGTATAACTCGTGCATCGCCTACCTTTACCTGCTTTACACTATGCAGTATGCATTCGCTAGCCGTTCACAACAAAAAGTGAAAGTGGCCAATAGTAGCCATTTTCACCGTATATTTTTACTTTACATAACTTCACAGAGAAGATTCTCCATTTGAAAACCCTTTTTAAGTACTCACTTGACTTCTATATTCTTCAGTTTGTGTGCAAGTTGATTAACTCTAGTATTATTATGGATAATTTGTGTAGTGTAAATATACCTCAAGAGCGCTTTAAATATTGAATTTAACGGCTCGGGAAATTTTAAGTGAATGATAAAATGTGCTGCAATTATTATTCTGCTAAGAACTGCTAATTATATTTCTTGTATGAAGAGCCGGGATTCGTCATATTTGTACGTTTTTCAATTTTCTTCCAATGAATGAATTAATTAATTAATTTATATAGTCATACATAACATTATACATTTATTTAGTACTTTAACTGTCTAACTTGGTGGTTTGGCCATTATTGATACTCTCTGGTATAGGTAGTTCGAATTCCTCTCGATTAAAGAACCCCTCGTTTTTCGAATGTTATAAACCCGTTTAAAATCTAAAATTCCATCAACAAAAAATAAAATCAAGTTGATTATGATATTATATTTGTAGATATAGTATTATAATATTGACGCGTTAACATATTGATATTTGTGTTTAATTCTTTCACTAGTTAAATTATTGTTACATTTTGTGCACTTCACCTACTATTCATAACCAGTTTATTTGCTGCACTAACGTTCGTCCGTAATTATAATAGTTATTGACCTCGTATATTATATTACATATCCTTAATTTAACTCGAACTAATTTACTGCGTTATAAATATTTACACTATCGGTTTTCAAGATGGCGAACAAAAATGTAGGAGACAAAAGTTAAAAATGCTAAATGCAAAATTAGCCAGTATTTACGGATTGATTAATAATGTTTTTAATTTGAGTAAAGATTTATCAACTAAAGAAAAAATTACTGATTTTCTCATTAGGACTGAAACATTAGATCAAAATAGATGCGAATTTTTAGAAACGTTGGATAAACAAATCGAGTTACAAATCGAAATGGACCCCGATTATGAAGTGGACTTTCGTTACAGGCAGTCCTTTGACGAATTACTATGTTTTATACAGTATCGGGAAAGAAACGCTCGGGATCAAATGAATGATTCCAAACCGCCTGCGCCTGTAGAAGGAGAAAAACGTCGACAGCCTAAATTAAGAAGCATCGAATTGATTACTTTCGACGGCCAGATACAAAACTGGAGATTGTTTTTACCAAATTTCAATTCGCTAGTTCATTTAAATTCAGACTTGACCGATTATGAAAAAATTCAATACCTCGTTAGTTGTTTAGTTGGAAAATCTCGAAATATTTCTAAATGGGATAATCGTTTTCCGCGGAAAACTACGAACTTATCTATAGAACTTATGCAAAAATAATATGAGGACAGCCGCGCATTAGCTACGGTTTACCTAAATCAACTGTTTAAATTCAAACCAATTCAAAGTTCCCTCCGTAAACGCTTTAGAAGAATTTTTGGAAACATCGCAGGATCGGTTTTAATCGTTGCAACAGATAGATATTCCAGATCTGTTCGATTTTATACTATTAAATATGAGTTTTTAAACGTGTTAGACGCAGAATCGGTAAAAATGTTTTGAGCAAAACTATCGTGATTCCTCATTACCAACATTCGAAAAATTTAGTTCAATTCATAAGAGAACAGGGTAAAATATATAAGTCGGCTCGGAAATTCGGAAGTACCAAAAGCTGAACGTTGGGGCGTCTACAGACGTATTTATGATTAGTTCGCATTCAAAAAAGTTTAATCATAATTCTTTGAAAATTATATGCCCGTTTTGTGAAGTAAAACATACATTAAATAAGTGTGACAAATACGCAATGCTCGGTCCAGAAGAGAGGAAAAGATTTATCACAAAACATCGTCGTTGTTTGAATTGTTCTTGGGAATCATCCGAAAATCGCAATTAAGTCATTAAATAAAATGTGCTATATGTAGTAACTCGCATCACACATCGTTACATATATAATCCACCAACGGTTTTATTAGATGAAAAAAGAATTATATCGAACCGATTATAATCAACCAAAAACTCGTACTCTCGCCCTTGAAGATGCTCGGGATTATAATTATAGCGATCCTTTCAAATTCTCATCCGAAAAATTGCCGAATAATATCGATCAAAATTCGAAAATAAATTTACTAAGCCGTCGGTAATGAACGCGCCTCACATTGTTTTTATCCCTCCTTTCGAAATAACCCTTTAAAATGTAATTCTTAAAAAATAATTTCGTCGTTGTTTGTTTTGTTTCGTTATTATTTCTTTTAAATCGTTATTTATTTCATTATTGCGCCGCTATCCCTCGAATTTAAAATTGTTCAACGCGAAGTGTTTTGAAGTCGAAGACTTCAAGGCGGGCAGCTATGGTTTGGCCATTATTGATACTCTCTGGTATAGGTAGTTCGATTTCCTCTCCAAAATGTATCGCCTACCTTCACCCCATTCCATTCCGTTTTGTCACCTGTTATCCAACTAAAATTCAGTCTCGAATATTCGCTCAGCGCAGCAACATTGACCTCGCCGTCCTTCTCGTGATCCTGATCTTTCTTCATTCTATCCACCCTCGTTATACCCTCGTGATACTCGTCATCCATCTCCAAGCTTCCCAGACTCCAATCCCCGAAACCCCTCGACCAAAAGTGACCTGAGTAAAGTGTGGTCCTTGCTGTGCCCCTCGTTTGTGTCCCGCCGCGCCAGTTCAACGTGGTGTTCCAGGGTATTCCAGGATACTTCGCCCTTCCTGGTGGTCCTTCATCTTCATATCCCGCCCTTGAGTCCAGCTCTGGTAAGTCCTCTTCCATTTTCCGATCCTCGTTCGGACGAAGTTTACCAGAGAGTCTCATCGTGGCGGATCCACTTGGGTTGATACCCCGTTCTATGACAGCCAAATATATGACTTTTTAGTTTATAAATACATTTTCATGTTTACAAGTTACAATACGAAAAAAATACAACAAAATTTTCTAAATTAGATTTATTTAACACTCATTGGAGAAAATACAGAAAAGAGATTTTACGTTTGATACAGGATGAAACAGAATATACATATCTTTTTTCTTTAGTAATAATTTTTTCAATTAATATTTTATTGTAACTTAACATTTTTTCCCCTTCATTCATCCTCTTCCCTCTTTTTACTTTCGTTTTTGTTTCTTGTTTGTTTACTTTTATGTATTGTCATTCATTGGTACGTTTTTTCGGATAACAGTCCTCCTGTTATTGTTGATTACTTCTTTTATTCTATTTATTATGTCATACAGCGCCCGCAGCTTCACTTGACGTTTTTTGTGAAAATACCACCTTGTTTTTGATTTTACGGGCGGAAAATGAAGATGGTGTATCTTATAATTTTTATGTTATCATTTTAGTTCCGCAACTTAATTATTTTCTTCCGTTTATAATTCCATTTTATTTTTGCATAATTCGAGTAACAACGTCATCACGTTTTTATAATTTGTTTGGTTCATTTAAAAAAGCTAAGACATATTTTAATTAAACTACTCTTTAAACAGAAAATCTGTGCTACACCCTTATTTCTCCAAAGTTTAATAATTCCCCGTTGTTTAATTGTGTTTAAAAAAAATCTTCGTCCCAATAAATCAACAAGGAATGTCTAATATAATTCAAGGAATGTCTTGTGTACTATAAACAATTCATTACGTATGCATAACATTTTATAGACGTAATGTCTGGTTTGATTAGCGTCAAAATTGGTCTTGGAATTTCTTCACTTTTATTTCATCGTTGTGCTGTGCCGAAATAGATCGTCCTTGGACAAATGGCTTCGGGCTTAGTACGGTGCTGGTGCGCAGTGGCGTGTTATGACAGGCATTGTGGATATTACAATGTACAATACAACAAGTTGCCTGGTCGAAGTGGCTGCGCCGGCCGCCACAAACTGTCAGCGTCACCTACACTCCTACACCACCCATCCGCGTGGCTCGCTCTTGAAATAGGCCATTCGCCTTCAGCGTATTAATTCTTTATTGGTCTTCACAATTGCCAGGTGAAGAAACTTCTATCGGCGAAAAAAAGTCATCGGTAATACAATAAAAATGTTGATCCAATTTTTTACAAACCTTTTCTTGTCTGCTTCGGCGGTTTAGTTCTGCTTGTTTATTTTATTATTTATTTTTTACTTTCGAGACGATTGAATATCTGAAGAATGTATTCTTTAACTGCCAATTTTGTTTTACGTTCAGATCAGAAAACATATTTTTATTTATGCAATTATTCTAGGATACTTATGTAAAACAACATGACTTTTTCAACGATTGTTTGAAGAACCCACTACTTCTACTTAGGTATAATTTTTATTATTTGGTCATCGGAATGTGTAACCTCGTTAAGAATAAATATACTTTCATAATTTCGCGTTATGGTAATTCATTTCTCTGTCAATGAATGATTATGTTATTTATGGAGATTATATTCAAAGAAATAGGGATCTTAAAAATCTATTAATTTTTTGAAGACGTGGTTTGAAATAGTTTAATAAAGTCGATTGTGATAAATATGGTGTTAGAAAAGGTCTGATTAATAAGGAATGCACCTTTTTAATTTCTTAAATGATTCTACGAACAATTTTTACTTACGTTAAAGTTTCTTTTATTAACTCCTAGGAAAATTTAATACATAATATGCCTATTGAATTTACACAATTGCTTTGTAAATTAACTTTCCTGTTTGTAATGTTTATTGTTATTATCAATCAGCTTGTGAAAATATATTATGAACGTTCGCTAGTTATTTCATTTGCAGTTAACTATACTGAGTTATGTGTAAAGGTAGGAACAAGTACTAGATGTATACAGTAGATGGAATAGACAGCAGGCAGTCAGTTAATAGCCACAAGCCACAACATTTCCCCTAGACGAGAGTTGTGACTCCATCAATAAGCCGAACGTCCCTTGCACTGATATTACTCATTGCCGGATAATTCCATTACAGGGCGCAACACCTCCTCACTCCTCACTCCTCACTCCTCACTGTGGGACTATTCAATATTACCTACCTACGTACTCTCGCTAGAGTCATGGGCGATCTCAGCTGGGACCTGACTATCAATTTTAATAAAAATACACATTTTGAACTTATTGAAGCTTATTATACTAATTTCACGCTAGATAATTTTTCACTCGTGGTAATAGCTAATTTATTTTCTTATTGATCTAACTAACTAAACTAACTAACCATCACGCCATTTCCCCGTAGGGGTAGGAAGAGAGGATAGAATGCCATACCACCCTGTCCTGACAGACTTCCTTTGCTTCCTCTACATTCATACATCTTCTCATGCACATACGCCGATTATTCCGACTATTCACATGATCACTTTCAAGTACTTGACGTACTTGATCATGTCATGTCTTTCTCGGCCTTCCGCGGCTTCTACATACAGGCACACTTGCATTTAAACTTCTTTTAGCCGTTCTTTCATCACTCATTCGCTCCACAAAGCCCTTTCTTAATTTTGTCGATAATGCTTGATCTAAATGCCGTATAGTAATAATAATAGATAGTAAGAGCAGACAAGTACAAGGTGATATAATAATATGCTCTTTTATTTTTCATATAAATGATAAATTCAGTCGCAAATTATGCAAATAATCATGTTTTGTACAATATAGTTCGCAAGTCAGATGGAATTTTACTTTTCAGTGCCGCATTTCCAATAAACCAGATAAACTTGTTTTGTATTTAGTCAAGGCAATTAAAACATTTGTGAATTTATAATGTTAATATTGAAAATTCTAAATTACGTCTTCAAACAAATATTATAAAAATACATTTGTATTAATTAATGTAGTTTTTAAAAAAACATCATCATCATACCATGTCCGCTCTCTATGATAATACAGGACGTAGAGTCCGGGGGTGGGGGGTTGCAGATGGTTAGGTTGTCTGTAGGTTTGGTTTTTTATTTTTATTTGTAAACGCCGTATGTTCTCTTATGAAAAAAAATTAAATCAATAAAAATTTGGATTTCACAAACTGCCTTCAAGCCAAGCGATTGGCCGCCAGTCGTAACTGTGCAGTCCTCGCAGTCCGCAGTAAGTCAGGAAAGAAACAATAATAGTATAATCTTTATCTTATAAACAGTAATAGTACATGTTTAAAAAAAATCTAAGTACTTAATTGTTCATTATAAGTAAGGTTTTTTATCAACCACAAAAGATACGTTTATTGATATTCACTACCTACCCTGGTAATGATGGAAGCTGGCATTCCAGTAGTCCATGCGCTCTGTAGCTGCAAAATGACCTGGATTCTAGACTCTATCTGCTATCAGTAGAATTAGTATTTCATTAGTATCGCGTTTTTAGTAAAATTGTTTCAATTCAATTTGTACGCGAGTTTAGCTGAAATTCCAACAGTCCATGCGCTTTGTAGCTGCAAGACGAATTGGGGTTTAGTACTTCTCCTACGTATAGATTTAGTATCATTTCCTAGATAATCGTTGTCTCAGATCCTTTATTCATAAACTGGGAATAGAATTAACTAAGAATATCGAATGTACAGCGCCCTTGAGGTGATTTTTCACGAAAATGGCGCTTAATAAATTATCCATAATAATAATAATAATACTAAGAGATTCGTTTTACACTGTGCCATCTTATCCTCTTTGCCTTGCGTATTTTACAAGCACTTACGTCAAAACGTAACCTTTACATAAACGGGCTACGTGGAACGTTTTGCGGAAGTGTTTTTCTACAAAGCCAAAGTTCCAACAAAGGAAAAGTAGTTCGCCCCCCGCCGTGACTGGTTAGCTATTATGAAAAAACTTTTCTCCACCGGTCCTCTCTTATGTAACAATTGTTTCCTTCTACCCTTTGCATAAAATATATATTTCCGATTCCCCCATTAAAAAATATAAATAATGACGTAGAATATAAGTATGTATAAAACGTAAAAGTTATAGATTAATTAGTTTATTATTATAGCTAAGCCAAATATCATAGCTTGTGTAAGATTCAACCATTTGAAATAAACATTAAAATTTTTGTGTATGTAGACATTAATTTTACTGATATTTTCATTCCATTTTCCTGTAATTTCTTTTATTTTTGTTTATCTAAATTGCTTCTAGTGTAATTTCTATTTTCATTATTTTAAATAAAAGTCCAGTTTTATTTTCCTAAGTATTATTCCACAGCGCTTGTAAAACTATTGCGATAAAAATAATTCATCGCTGTATAAAGATATTTAACCAACAGACACATTGACGCCTCGCGTCTGGTGTCTGCTTTTCTGAGAATACTTTGTAGCTTCAATCTCCCGCTCTAACTTTAACAGTTTGCAATACGTGTGCTTTTATAACATTAAAAATATCGTTTTGTTTTATAATAATATTTCACAAATAAAACTACCAATATTGAGTTAACTGCAAAATCCGTTGCAAAGTTATTGACATTTGCCGATACTTTTTTCGTCAGCAACATGGACATTGTAGTAAATTACATCCAACCATGATGCGAAATCAATCGGTATTCTATTGTATTCATCACATCGGTAGAGTAAAATAACAAGTACTAACGAGATTATAATTACATGTGGCGATCTTTAATTGCATGGCAATTATTACTATTGATTCTTCCGACTTCTTCCGCCTCTCTAATAGTTTTTAAATGCGTGTATTATGGCAGGTTATCTAACTTAGTAAAACGATTTGATTATACAACAGTAAGTTTAGTGTATTGTTCTTAGTCTATCGTTGAAATGGAGCGTCGCGTCGTACCTAGCTGGTTGATAAGCTGTCTACTCCCGACTTAATGCCCCCCTTTCGTCATGATTCACTGTATTTTTGTCGAGTAATAGAATGATGACATTGCGTGTTGTCTATTATACTTACTTCGTCAGACAGCCTGGCATCGACATTGTGATTAACATGCCAAAATTAATCAAAAACAAACAAGAGGGAAAATATCACTCTGGTTGCAGGTCACCATTATACATTGAATCCGTTGCAACTAAATATTGTTACATTTTGGTCGCCCGATATTTAGTAATAAATCAACGTAATATAATAATTTCGTCATTGCTTCAGATTATGCAGGAATCGCTTTTCTTATTTCTATCAATATTTTACATTCTAGTAAAGTGCTATATTACAATATCTTTGTTCATGTTTAGGGACTGCTTTACAAATAGAAAGGAATTTATTAGTATAGAAGCAGAATAAGTAATAAGTTGGAGTGGATAATTTTCGAACCTAGAGCTTACGTATTCCGGAGTCCTCGAATCTACCATTAGACCACAACCCGGTTTCCTTCGAATCTTCTTCATTTGTAATGGAACTTTCATATTTATAAAATATGATTTCTAGTATCGGTTACTTCTGTTAGCGTAAATGCTATTATAAACTTTAACATAGTATCCCCGATGGTTTATTTGGGTCGTGTACATAACGTATAATTCCTAGGTAGGTATCTTTTATTTATAACCTAGACTTCGATTAAAACTAAGACCAAAGTAACATATATTTTATGTACAGTATGTGAACACATTACGATAGAAGGTGGTATCAACCACATTGCCCTGGCACTTTTCCTCGCTTCCAAAGCATTTTACATCTTCTCATACACGCTACGTGTACGAAATTCCTAGTATTGTGAATAGCCCCTATGTCTTTAGACAGAATATCCAACTTTTGCACTACACTATGATAAACTTGTTTCAATACAATTCTAGACACTTTCCACTTTGGATAACTACTGATGAGAATTACACCAGTATCGTAAAGGTTTTTGGTAGAATCTCTCCAATCTAATTAAACTTAGTGATTCCCTCCATTACACACCTTCTGTAAATTCTACAGCAATTGAAACATCTGCGAAACAAGGTAACTAATTGCGATAGTGAAATTACTGGACATGTATTTACGCATACAAATACTACTCAAAATTTATCGTTGAATATTCCCGATTTAAGTCTACCTGTTACAATATCTCAACTAACTTCGTGGTGTATCTTATGTAAATAATATATAATCAGTAGCCTCTCTGCGAGGTTAGGAAGATAAATTGGATGCATTTAATATTGGTCATCCATTTTCTTATTTTATTGTAACTTCAGTATGTTAGTTTAGTAATTTTAATCACAATAATTATTGAATACGTCTACTTTGATTAAAGAAAAAATGTTTTATTTTCCTTTTATTAGAGTTCTTCTTTAAAATTATGGAAGCAAAAATGTTTTCAATTTTTTCAATATTTTTAAAATTTTTTAAAAAAAACCATTTGTGTGTAAATTTTAGACCTGATTTAATTAATTCAATTATATTTTCTCAGTAAGGGTAAAAATTTAAAACAAAAAACATCTTTTTAAAAATTGACATTTGCTTCTAACATACTTAAGTCTTCCTTTGCTAACCCCCTGTTTTAATTAAAATTTTTTTTTTTGTATAAAAAGTTTACAAAATTTTAGGGGTGGATATTTATGCTACTTGAATATTTCCTAAAACTTTTTTTAAAAATAAAAAAAATTTAATTAAAAATATCAGTGAACAAATTGTTTGTTTTCTTTCATTTTCAGTTTACATTAACTATTAAATTAACATTACGCAATTTTATAGAAAGTTACTGATATTTTTTTTTAAAACGTTTTTTTTTTTTTTTTATTCTTTTCTTAAATTTTTGTTTTTCAAAATCAAAAGTAAAAGCTTTTTTAAAAAAAACGCTAAAAAAAGGGTTTCAAAAAAATTCCCAATTTTTAAAAAAAAAAAACCCCCAAAATTAATTGCCATAATTCATTCGGCGTTCCAACTTTTGGGTTAAAAATTTAACAAACGCCGAGTTATACACGGGGTAAAAAAAACGCTGCAATTTATCACAAACCTAAAAAAAAATCAGCCCTTAGATTAGCTCCTTCCAAGGTATAACTGGAAATAAAATATAAAAATCAATTTAAAAGAAAAAATTTTAACCCCAACGGGAACGAACCCCCGACTAAATGCGGGTACTCAACGTCTAACCACTAAAAACCCCCACAGGGGGACACTTGTTTCCCTTTTCTTAAAAAACCTTCATTTTTGACAAGATTCCAAAATTGGCTGCGGGGAAAAGGGAATAGTAAAATTTTTTGCAACCCTTTTTTTTCACCGGGAATTTTTTTAGTTTAACGATGTCTTTAACTAACTTATAACCATCACGCATTTCCACGAAGTGTAGGCAGAGAGTAATAGAACGCAAGCAACTCTCTGACCTGGCATAATTCTCTTGAATCATCCACATCATACATATTCTCATGCACGCACGTCTCGATTATTCCGACTTCTTACATGCCCACTTTCATTGCACGGGTTTTACTTGATCTGCCATGTCTTTCTCGGCCTTCATCGACTTCTACATACTGGCACAGTCGAATCATATATTTTTTTGCCCGTTCTTTAGTCATCCATTCGCTCTTACAGACCGAACCTACGTTAATAGGACCTTTTATTTATTTTTGTCGTATATGATTATCTCAGCCTGCATCCTGCTCTTAATTTAACAGTAGTGCACCTATCACAAATTGTTTTACCACCACTTACGACTGAGAGTTCGCTTCAACTGCATTCAATCTACTCTACCTTTCATTCATAATAAATTGGAATGTTCAGTTCTGCAGTTAATAAGGTTTTAGAGGCTGGTGCTTTAAGTATTCGTAGAGGTAAACTAAATATATTTGGGTTTGTAATTAGTGCACGCATGTTCTCTTGTCGAGTACTCCGAGTCGAACTTGTGTAGATAAATACTACAGGATACATATGTAATCCCACTCACTCGCGGACAGCCGTACAAAGTTACTAAGTATTGTGACCAAGATTGCCATCCCGATCAGAACCTGACCAGCCCGAGATACTCCGGAATAATCTGACTTGTATTTCCTACTCTGAGTTCAAATAAAACTAGTTTAGCGCTGCGCCTGTGTAGGAGCAGACGGTGAGCTGAGAACTTGGAAACATGGAACATGGTTGATCTCCTAATACTTGAACTTATTTCTTAGACGGGAATTTTACAACTCATCCGATAAGGATCGCCGTAGATCTTCTCGTCCTGGAAGAAAATCCATATTGACTCCCGTGAAACTGGTCTTTTGATTTATGATAAAGTGTATGATCAGATCATGAACCGCCCACGCAGTAGTAAGTTACTAACCCGTCCGTGTGACATTGTACGTAGAATATTATAAATCGCTCGCAATTAAATTAAATCAGCATTGTACGTATTATGGAAGTTCGTTCAATTTGCATTTATTATTTATAATTGCTTAATTTTTATCCATCTCTTTCTGTTTTTTTTTGATTGTTTTTTAACGCGCTGTTTCTCTTTTGCCTAGGTAAAGAGCACTTCAAGAAATGTCTGTGAGAGAAGATTTACGCACTCTGCATGGTCGTGATATAAATAAATAAGTTAGTTTGGGTATGTTTATTAAGTTGATCTTCTTCAAACCTGTCTATTTGATTATATTCAAGTTTAAATATTAATCTGAATCATTGTTGTTGTTTTTCAATTTGTATCTTAAAAATGCCACACTTAAGTACGATGACAGCTTTTCAGAAGTGATATAAGTGTATATAGTAAAATTTTTTATGTTAAAATCAAGAAACCGATTTTTGGTTCTACGTGATATTATTATTCAAGTTAGTGACAATTTGTTTACTCCTTAGTTAGGAGCCATTATCTAACTGCAGCTTACAATGCTAAACAATTGTCACTATTTTGATAAGAATATCTCACGTAGGAACTCAAATAAATCGTTTTTTGATTTTAACATAAGAGTAACATGGAGTTCTACAAAATATGAATGCCATATCACACAAGTATTAATATATTGCGTAATTGTAATATGAAATTTATCTGCGTAACATCGCTGTTTCAAATATCTTGCGCCAATTTGTTCTTCTAGCCCTTAAAGTATTCCTCCCGTAGCATCATTACATGATATACTGTTTGGTTCGTTGTTTGAGGCGTTGAACCCTCTGCCTGTCTCTGCACTTGGCTGCAATCAACAACAATCCGCGACAATTACTCGAACCATCTTCCAAATCTGGTGGACGAATTTGCATCGGAAAACAATAACGCCCGTGACGAATCCGAGGGTGTAGTGAGGAACCAGCAGATAGTCCCGAGATAATGCCGATCTGAAACTGTTCACGGAGAACAATGGCCAAACATCGGCATTGTATTCTGGGTACGTGCTTACCCGCGCCTTGCCCTACCCATCTGTACTCTGTACTCTGTACTAGGGATGTTATGGAACTCCGTAACTGCAGTCGAACTAGCAGATATCCGAAATAAAAATCGACTCTAAAAAGGCTCTAAACTGAAGCATTGCGGGGATCCCTCTTTTGAAAGCACATTTCCTAGGATTGGTCTGCACAAGCACTCGATCTCTCCATTCGCTTTCAATTTTTTTTTTTTTAAATTTTTTTAATTTTTTATATATTTATTTAACAAGTTTATAAAAAAAAATTAACTTAAAACTAGATCGTGCCAAAACAAGTTCTCACTCGTTTTTCGGCACGTTTCATTCACCGAGTTAACACTTGAGACTTAATTTAGATAGTTTATACGATCTACATCATGTAAGTAAATATACATATAAGTAAATAAATATACAAAAAATAGCTTTCTTCATTGCCAGCCTCAATACAAATAAATTGTCATATTACAAGTACGTACCTACCTATTAGTTTTTTTATAGTTTGCTCTAACGTAATATCCATAACTAACATAATAAGTGTTCTATCAGATATCCGAAATAATTTTAATGTCTGTATCCGTAACACCTGACAAGGATTATGAAATTATCCGTATCCATATCCGAGATCTCGCATCCCTAAACCATAATATGCTTTAAAAGGTATTTCGACACTTTAGGCTTCTATGCAAATACTTTTCGTTGACTTCTGCCTCAATAAACATCCCTCATTATCCGTAATTAAAAATTAGATTAAATAAACTCGCAATTTTTATGGTTTTAACTGGCTAAGTGTTAAGTTGTTATGATCGATTGATTCATGATTTTCTTCAAGTTCCTACTGAAAAATTGTTCAACTTTAGCAATGGTGGTTATTTGTAGCAACGGTAGTTTGAAAACAAAGGCCGATTTAAAACAGGCAGCACGTATTCGAGAATCTCTCAAGGTTTTAATGAAACAATTAATACATACATGCACCTTTTGACACCGTATTTTGAAAAATACTAGTATTGAAATTGCTGTCTAATAAAATCGTTGGTATTATACAACACCTGCAATAAATTGAGTTCGTTTATAATATGAATGAAGCAACTTTTAGCTTTGATATTGTGATGTAACCGACTCCTTTGTGAACCCAGTGTAAAAAACCGCCGACGTGATTATTTTGTTTTGTGTTCCACGAAACTTGATAAAGAGAATAATAATGGAATACCTTGTTGATTTAGCAAACGTGACTATTTTCCACTAGTGTAACACTGTCACGTCTGCGTCTGTTTGTTTTCAATTAATTTATCACTTTTTTTCTCCGCTCTATTTTTTGCACCGCTTTGTAAGAAGACGAGTCGTGACAATTTCGAACGTGTATAAAACAATGTCAGCATTTTTTGTATCGAATTTATCTATGTATTTATTTAATTATTGCCATTGTGTTAGTGCTTGATGTATCGCGCAGAGTGACTGATCCTTTTCTAAACTTTACGCCTTGAAAAATGTGTGTTCCTTTGTATGGCTGTGAAATGATTAGTAATCTCCACTGTCGCTAGTGTCGCAGTTTACTAAATTGGTTTTACTTAACATTTTTTCGTATATCTATTTCCCACTCACGCCACAGACGGCACAATGTCTTCTCGTAAGGTAGGTTTGGATTAATTGTATATAAGTTCTAAACATTGTATCATTTTGAGTGTGTTTTGAATACATAGTAAGTGAAATAATATTAGCTGTAGTTTTTAGTATGTACCTGAAACACCACATCCCCATACACGTGTTCGAATTCTTATAAACCATGAAATTTGCTATTGTAAATTATGTAATTACTTAAAAATGTATAATATTTGACCTATAATGTTCTTGGTCGAAGTATTATCCATAAATTTCGTAACATCCATTACCTAAAGTTAGGTGGTTGAATACGGCGGTCGCGGGGGGGAAGTACATTACAGGGGGTTTTAAAAAGGGAGTTAGGTAAAAAGTTTTTTGGGGAGTGTTTTAAAGGGGAAATTTTAAATTTTTTTTTAAAGTGGTTTGTTTTTTTTTTTTTTAAAAAAAAAAATTTTTGGGGGTTTTTAAAAAAATTGGGTAAAGGTTGTTTTAATTTTTGTTGTTTTGGTTGTGGGAAAAGGGGGTTTTTGGAGGGGGGGTTTTGAAGGGGGGGTAAAGGGGGATTTGTTTTTAATTTAAAAATTTTTTTTGAATAGTTAAAGGTTTTAAAATGATAGATTTTTTAAAAAAAATTTAAAATTTTTTTTTTTTGTTTTTTTTTTTTAAAAGGGGGGTTTGGATGTTGGGGGTTGGTTTTAAAAGGGGGGGTTTTTTGGGTTTTTGGGGTTTTTAGTTTGTGGGTTTGTTTTGGGTTTTTTTTTTGGAAATTTTTTGGGGGGGGGGTTTTGTGGTTTTTTTTTTGGTTTTTTTTTTTTTGGGGGGGGGTTTTTGTGGGGGGTTGTTTTTGTTTTGGTTTTGTTGTTTTGTTGGTTTGTTTTTGGGTTTTTTTTTGGGGGGGGGTTTTTTTTTGGGGGTTTTTTTTTGGGTTTTTGGTTTTTGTTGTTTTGTTTTGGTTTTTTTTTTTTGTTTTGGGGGTTTTTTTTTTTTTTTTGGTTGTTGGTTTTTTTTTTTGGTTTTTTTTAAAAATTAATTTTTTTTTTTTAAAAAATTTTTTGTTGTGTTTAGTTTTTGGTTTTTAAAAGTTTTTTTTTTTGAAAATTTTTTTTAAAAAATTTTTTTTGAAATTTTATTTAAATTTTGTAAATGTAAAAAAAATATGTTAAAAAAGAAAGCCCAAAAAAATTTAACATTTTTTAAAAAATTTTTTAATGGATAAATTAAACGAAAAAAAAAATTTTTATAAAAAAAATTTTTTCCAAAAAATAAAAGGCCCAGTTAAAAAAAAAGCTTTAAACAAATTTTTTAGAAATTTTTTAATTTTGGTTTTAAAATTTTTCCCCAAAAAATTTTTTTTTAAATAAAATTTTTAAAATTTTTTTTTTGTCCGGATTTTTTGAAAAATAAAGGGGGAAATATCTAAAATAACCCCCGGGGTTTTTAAAAATTTTAATTTTATCGGAAAATTTTGGGGCTAAAAAAATAAAATAAAGGAAATTTTTTTTTTTAAAAGGGGTGGAACCCCTTTGTTAATAAAAAAAAAATTTTTTAAATTTTTTTAATTTTTGACCCCAAAAAAAAGTAAAAAAACCCCCGGACAAAGGGGTTTTTTTTGTTACCCTTTTAAACACCATCAATAAATTTTTTAAACTAGAAAACTGCTTTCCAAAAAAAAAAAAAGGTAATTTTTTGTAATTTAAAAAAATATTTGAAATTTAAAACCGTTTAAAACCATTAACAAAAAAAAATTAAAAAAAAAAATTTTTTAAAAAATAAAAAAATTAAAAAATTTCTTTTAAAGTTTAAATTTTTTTTATATTTTATTATTTATTGAAAAAAATTTTTGATTTTAAAAAAAATACTTTTAAAAAATTTTTCCAAAATTTAAAAAATTTGGGAAAAAGGGTTTTTAAGGTATTCTATTTTTCCCCTTATAAAAAGGGGGGGCTTTCCCAAAAGGGGGGATAAAAAAAGAATTACTAGGTTAATTTTTTTAAAAAAAATAAACAGGGGGAAAAGGAAAGTTTAAGGGAAAGGTTGCCCAAAAAATTTTTTTTTCCCAAAAAATTAAAGAAAAACCGCCTAACCCCGGGGGGTTTAAACATAAAACCCGCTTTGGGACCCCCTTTCGGCCCCGCCCGTACCCCGGTAAAAGTTCCAATTTAAAAAAATAACCGCCCACAACCCTTTTTTCCCAACCGAAAACAAATTTTTTTTAACGGAATTTATTCCCCGCACGAAATCCCCAAAATTAAAAAACCTGGGGTTTTTTTTAAAATTAAACGCTAAAAAAAAAATTTTTAAAAAAAAATAATATTTTTAAAATTTTTTTAAATAAAAAAATTTTTAAAAATTTTCTTCCTTTTTATTTAAATTTTTTTTAAATTTTAAATTTTTTAAATTTTTTCAAAAAATCGCCCAAAAAAAAAATTTTTTTTTAAAAATTTATTAATTTTTTCTTAACCCGGGGGGGAAAATTTAAAAATAATTTACCCCTTAAAATTTTCTTTTCCCTTCCCCCTTTCCAAACCAAAAAAAAAATTAAATTTTAAATTAAAAAAAAATTTTTACCCAAAATAAAATTCCATCAATTATTTTAAAGGGAATAAAAGGGGGGGGCGCTTTTTTTTTAAGGGAAAAAAATTATGATTGGGGGGGGGTTTCCCCCCAAAAACCCAAAAAAGGGGAAAAAAAAAAAAAAACCCGATGGGTTTTTAAGAGACCTAAAGTCCTTAAATTTGGGGTTAGTTTCCAAATTTTCCCCCGTTTAAAACCACCCCCCGAATCCCTTTTATTTTCTTTAAAAATCCTCTAAAGGAATTTAAAATGGAAAATTTTCATTTAAAATTTTTCCCCAAAATTTAAAATTTTTTTTTATAAAAATTTTAACCGGATTTTAAAAACTTTAAAATTAAAAAGGCTTAATTTAAAAATTTAAAACCCAAAAACAAAATAAAACCCTTGAATTTAATTTTTTTTATAAACCCTTTTTTGGGGTTTTAAAAAAAAAAGTCTTAAACTATTTTTTTTTTAAATTTTTTTTTTTCATCCATTTCCCCGAATTACTTTTTTTTTTTAAAAATTTTCAAAAAAACCAAATTTAAAAATTTAAAATTTAAAAATTTTCCCCCTTCCTAAAATCTAAAAGGAATTTTTTCCTAATTTAAGAAAAAATCCCAAATTAATTAAAAATTAATTTTAAAAAAAAAAAAAACATAAATTTTTTTTATTTTTTTTTTAAAAGCTTTTTAAAAATGGGAAGGCTTTTTTTCCCAAAAGTTTTTTAAAAAAAAAAAAAAAACCCCTTTTTTAACCAAAAAAATCAAAATTTTTTTTTAAAAATTTCCCCCCTCCCCAAAAAATTTTAAAAAATTTTTTAAAAAAAAAAACCCAAATTAAATTTTAAAAAATTTTTTTGGGGGGAAAAAAACCGGGCAAGGCTGTTTTTTTAACAAAAAATAAAAACACAACAAAAGTGTTTTTTTTTTTAAAAAAAAATTAAAAAAATTTTCTATTTTAATAAAATTTCCAAAAAACCAATGGTTTTAAAAGAAAATTATTTAAAAAATAAGAAACCTTTGATTAAAAAAAAAATTTCATCATAAAAAAGGCGCTTTCCCCAAAAAAGCCCAAAAAAGAACCATAAAAAAATTTTAAAAAGTTCCAAAAAAAAAATTTAAAACCCAATAAAAGAAAAAAAATTTTTTGGATTTTGCAATTAGGGGTTTAAACCAAAAAAATAAAAAAATTTAAAAAATTAAATTTCCCCAAAACCCCCCCCCAAAAAACAAAAATGATTTTTTCCCCCCCTTCCCTTGGGGGGTTTGGGGGGAATCCACCCTAACAGTACCCCCCAAATCCCCCCTTTAAAAAAACCCCCCCCTTTTTCCCGTTTTTGCGTTCTTTAAAAGGTTTTTTTAAATTCTTAAAAAAAAAAAAAAAAGGGGGAAATAATTTTTTTTTAACTTTAATTAGTTATATATTCAAAATTGATATTTTATGTGTGATACCTTGGACTAGTACAGAAGCGTATGACTGATCATCTTGCCTTCATGTTTTAAAGAGTTATCAAATGCACTGCGCTTTGTGTATCCAATGCAGTGCCCTATGCACATTGGGTTCGGAAAGGAAAGATCGTAGTAAGTAGTAAAATACTAAGTAATTAAAATGTTCACATAATTATTTCATGTACATAAATATTTGTCCGTCTGTTGCTGTAGTGAATAGCGCATAATGCTATCAAACATGTGGTCGCGGATTCGATTCCCGATGTTGTCAATATGAAATACTTATTTTCAATGGTTTTTCTACTTAAAAAATATCCTCTATATATTATGGCACATCTACACTGGTGCACCGAGTGCATCGTAATCGTGATCATTTTGTTTACATGAAGGTAAGATGCCTCAGTTTAAAAACGCAGGGGCTATGAACATGGTGCAAGGTAGGGAACATCATGAAATTGATGGGTACTGAAAATCACATGTAAAATAAATAATTCATGTTGTACCCCGTACACGGGAATGCGATAACGCGACCTCATGCACGTAAGTTCAAATGCGCTACCACTAAAGCGAGAAAATAATTCGCCAAAAAGCGAAATTTCAAACATGTTAGTGATTTCAGTGTTTATTAACCTGTGATGAAGAAAGTTATCATAAAGCCTGTAAACGCTCGAACATGCTAAACCTATATTTGATAAAAATGAGCCGTGTAGGACTGTTTGCGAATATGGATATGAACCCAAATGTAACATTTTAACGAGTAGTGAAGGCAGTCAGAAAGTATGATAGCCATAATATCTTATTTTATTATTCGGTGAATGAATAAATACGGCCGAAAATACTTCAATATTGCGGAAGAAGATAGTCGCCCGATAGGCAGTAACGCGACAAATGCATTTTCTGAAAAAAAGATTTTCAAAAAGCTTTGCTTAACCTCCTAAGTCGAAAATTGCGGAGGCGGATTAAAAATAATACAATTTGTATTACGTGAGATTCGTTCGCATCTTGCGGAAGTGGAGGCGAACCTCTTTTACAACCCTTGCTATTATTTTCTATGTGACAGAAACAAAATTAAAATTCTTAAAAATGGTGTAAAAGATGATGTCCCGGAGCTCAATCATTCAGATGCACTATCGACGTGTTACAAAACGTGCTAACACACGTGCTAAACGCTAACGATTTGACCGATCACAATGCACATACGTTCCATACCACGTGACGCTATTCACGAGCGGTTTTACTCGAAGCACGTTCGAGATGCTCGGCACGCGATATTCGCGGGGGCGCCAGAACGTACCAAACGTCCAAATCAACCGCGTCTTGTTCGATTGTTTATATTATGTCGACTTCTTGTCTCAATTATAGGCTTGCGAAGAACCGAAAACCGAACTAAACTTGCAATACGTGCACTCGAGAAAGATTGAATGAAAATTTGTTGCGAATAAGATATAACTCGAGAAATGGGCTCGCGACTAGAAGCGCTCGTTAATAAATCCCCGGATCGAATACCTTTTAATCGTGTTCTCAATTGTGATCGAGCGAAAACGTTAAAAATCCAAAGGGTAAAATTAAATCGTTACAATCGCTTATTACCTATCGATAGTGATCTCGGGATCGAGCAACAGCTTTTGAAATATCGTATGTAATGATAGCCGTAAGTCAATGCCATGAATACGTGCAATTGCGATACAGTATTATATTTATATAAAAAGTGTATATTTCAACATTTGTCTCTGTTTAACTTCCCTTTTTAACTTTCGGGAGACACGCTTAAGTAGTAGCAGATTATATTAGCATGTGAGCTGAGAATTAGAAGTTTCCGGAGCTTTCGAAGTCCATTACTTTACCTATCCCTTTTCAAGGTAACTGTACCATTAAAAGGTTACCGTACCTTAAATTTTCAATTTCGATCTGTATTCAATGTTTCATATTCGATTATTATTAAACATTGCAGCTACCTGTAAACAGCAATAAAAGCAAATTAGACATTGTTCCTTCTCTCGTCATTTCCGGTTCGGCGTGTTTTCGACATTTTACAATTTGAACCACCTTCGTTTTTATGCGGATAAGGGGAAAAACTTAAATATAATTATGTATAGAAGCGAAGTATGGAGTTGGAAAAATAAGGATGGCGGAAAAATCGACGTGCGTGGAGATGTATGAATGTGGAGGAAGCAAGAGAAGTATGCCAGGACAGAGTGGTGTGGCGTTCTATCCTTTCTGCCTATACTTCGGGGAAATGGCGTGAAGGTTAGTTAGTTAGTTTGTTGCTTAAATATATCGATACATCGCCATCGTGACATTTTTTTTCTTCTGGTGTCATGTACCGATGAGTACCACTTGGACCAACTCCGGTGCCGCACTCTACCATTATTAAATTAGTGTTGATGAGTTGTAGCGCGGTGTTGGATTAGGTATATGAATAGTTGGATCACGCCTCCCGCCCTCTGCAGCTGGCCGGCATGCGACACGCGGCACGCGACGCGACAGTCCTAGTACTTCGCGGAGTAAATAATGTCCTCCCGGGTGTCACGGGCAGACAGTGAGCAGCACTCGCCGCACACTCCGAACCACCGGCCATTTCTGAATTGCCGCTGAAACTAGGCTGAAACCTCTGACAAATTTGTTTTTATACTAAAAACCGCAGTCGGAGTCAGAATTTCGAGCTTCTAGAGTCTGAGTTGAATCTTTAAAAAAATCAAATAGTCAAATTTATTTTTGTTGACTGATTTTGTTATTTATAGGAAAACCAACAGTCAAATAATCATTATAACAAACATTAAAAGAAAACAGAGTATACCAATTAGAGGTTTTCACAGGTAGTAACCAAAATATTCTCATCGTAAGATTACTACAAATAAATAATATGTACCTACATAAAAGTGAGTTAAAAGTTAGAAAAGAAAATATTAAAAAAATGCTTACTCAACAAAATGTGATCAACAAAGTGTGATTTTACTCGGAAAGCAAACGCCGCACATCACCATGGTTATTCTCAAATAAATATAGACTGAGTCATAATATAGAAAATGAGAAAACTCTGATCCATCCGAGTGTATGAAACGTGACCTGAGAATATTGAGGCATTTGATGTGCTCGATATTTTCATTAAAGTATCTATTTTTTACAATACCGCAATATGGAAAGAATGAATTTGGTTAAATAATGCACGAATAGACTGATCATATAAGTACTAAACGATCTAACTATAAAGCACAAGGATATCCATTCTATTCCTTTTACGAGCACGATCACAAATAGCTAATAGTTTGCTAGGAAGACTTCACAGTATTACATTCTGATTTTATCTGCAATGTTTAATAATGATGGATGATCTGAAACTTGTTACAAACGTCGCGTCCGTATTGTTAGTCGAGAAACTTATATAATGTATGATATTTTTAAGGTGATACCTACATATTTTCATTTATTTAACTAATCATGGATCATTACATTAGTTTAAATACATTGTTTTCGCTCACCTATGTCTTTGTCTGTGTTCAGGTGGTGCATTGAGTTTATGTCGTTCAACGACACTGCCAAAAATGTATTAGATTTGTTTATAATTTCGTTTGTAAATAAATAAAAATGTGAGTAGGTGCATTACCGATTGTGGGAATATGAAATTCTCATTTCAACACTATATTTCTGTGGTGTTATGGAGATTACTGAAAGTTTAATTGATTTAAATTGGCTAGTGAATTATAAAGCAATCCTAACTACTGGTAACTGTAAAATCCCTGATGAATAAACTCACGAATAAATTGGATAAACCTTTAATTACTTAATTACCAATCATTGGATGTCAATAAATATAACTTTCCATAAATATTCCCCGTAAAACCCTTCGTAACAACCCTATTCTTTATACCCCTCTGGTACACACTAACTACAGAAAAAAATCTTATATATGGCGACCCTCCAATAACTTCAATAAATTATCTAAAACATCGAATATAGATTTATTTAAGAATAACCATGGTGATGTGCGGCGTTTGCTATCCGAATGAAATCACACTTTGTGAGAACCTGTAATTGGTCTACTCTGTTTTCTTTTTATGTTATTTTAATTATTATATTTGACTGTCGATTTTCCTGTAAATAAATAAATAAATATGCAATTTGGAAAGCAGAAATTGGTATAATATATTATAAAACCTTCTTTTGCAAAAAATCCTACCTTTGTACTTAAAACGTCATTCACTAAAATAGTGGAAAAAAATGATCAATGGTGTTCACGCGATAGTAAATCAGTCTCGAGATCAGAGATCCATAATTTATTCGAATTCATAATTCTAGCGTAATGTAGTACTAGTTAATAGATGTATCTATCGTCCTCTCTGCGGCGGCGTCGTGGTTGGTCCTTAAAAAAACGAATTATGATTTATACGATATGCCCTTCTTTGATCGTGCTTTGTATCGAGTATGATCTAACATGATTAATAATCACTTTGACCCCCAGCAGTCGATAGTATAGGAGGTATAATCTGCACTTATTCAGATTTTCGCAGAGGTTCAGTCACCTGAGCTGGCGAACTTGTCTTACAATGTACCTGGCCAGTGTTGGTTGGCTGAAGCCATCGCGCATCGGGCGGCTCAGGTTAGACTTTGTTTGTTAATCGTTTATTACGAATTCCCTCAGTCATCAGTCATCAGGGCTCAGTCTCAGTACGTGTCTGTCAGTCTCGGGATATGAAGAATTATTATTGTTTTTAAAACTTCATTCGGGAATCGCAACGCCTTACGCCCAACTATGCCGACTATTATTCCTATTCATTACTACCTACCTTACGACCTATGAGAAGAATTTATTTTTGATAAAATATGCTGCTGTAAAAATATATTTTGTTTTATGTTTTTTTTTATCGTTACTTTTGCATTTTTTGATGACACATAATCCACCTACTGTAAGAACATATATTCAAAATCATCAAAATAGTCCAGTGAAATGATTGGTCTATTTTTTCCTAATAATTTGTGAGAAGTCCGTTTTTATTGCGTTTATTGTGCTGAAAGAATTTAATGTTAAAAATGAGTATTTGACTGTCTCCGTAGTGTAATAGCTTAGATGCTGGACTCGAGGGAGTTTTGGGCTGGATTCTCGATGAGGATTACAAAAAATTTGATACGTGATTTTTCTCAATCCTGGGTGTTTGTAATGTTGTTTCTCCCTGTTATCGGACTTCCTGGCCTGTTGAGATGGTTGAACCAAATAAATAAGAACAATTTGACATCTTAACAGAGGCGAGAAGTTTTGAAGGGAATATGGGGATATCTAGGCGTTTACAGGTTTGTATACAAGTATTTGGACACACTCAAAATGTTGTTGACAAATAAATAAGTTTTAACCGTGTCTATATCATTAAAATATCAATATCATTAAAATAGAAATATATAAGTTATCTCAGCAAAAATATATTCGTTCGCTGGGATACAGAAAAAAAAATTAGTGTAAAATGCATAACTCTGGAATTCTCTTGTCCGTATCCCTTACAAGGTGATAATGTATCTGTGTCGGGACCAGCACGATATATATCAACAAATAATGGCGAGATTCCACCGCAATCATCTCTGGCGCGTCGCGGCGGTAATCTGGTACAAGTCAGTAGAGCCGGAGTACCCGAGGCTGGTGAGGGAGCGTGTAGGGCGACCCACCGGGCGAGGCCGGATATATCCCGCCCTGCCACATCCTTCGGGTGCAGCTCCACCTCTACCTGTCTTCGCCCGGGCCACTTCCTGCCAGCCGGGCGTAACAGCTGTCAGTCCTACACCCCTATCTGCAATCATTAGCCGTCGTGCTTTGTGCTTTTTTAGCTTCAATTCCACATTTTTAAATGTAATAATTGACTAATAAAAGCAAATTAATAGTGTCATTTTGACCGCTGACCACCATTTCTGGTGTGTAATCGGCTTTACTCCCTGTCGACGTTGTTTTTATATGGGTACAGAAGTTAGCAGAAGTCCTAATCATTATTCTAAATACTATTTAAATTATGTGATCGTTAAGAAACTTCATAAACTACGTCACACCTGTAATCCGTTTAAAATTGTAAATATTGATACTTTGATACTTTCCCTTGATATTTCCAAGATCTTGTTCTAAAAGACGGATATCGAAGTTTGAGGAGTATGATTATAAGCGACTTGGCTTTAATATTTTGTCAAACTTGTTGTTGCCAATGTCTTTAGAAAACGGTGTTATGAAATAGGGGTAGGTAGGCTGTAATTTGTTATATGTTTAAGTACCTTGTGAACGACATCGCATTAGTGCCTAACAGGTGAATTAGAACAATGGAATCTAGCTAGTGCTTTTTCTATGAAGCTTTTAAAATCAATAATTAAGTCATATCGGACCATTATTTTTTTTCTCTCAAAATTTGTCTTATAAGGTTTTTATTATTAATTTGTCAATCACTTAAAATATTTTTAATACGGGCAAGGGTCTCAAAAATGTAGCAAATTTTATTAAATCATCCAACAATAAAGCAGTGAACAAAGAAAATTAAATAATCTTAGCAAAAAGGATATTAATATGAAACACATAATTCACGTTTCTTATTGTAGTTGGGACCTCATTGCGGTTTTTGTTGGTTGGGGCACGAGCGAGGGGGGGCGAGAAAGGGCGAGGAAGGGCGAAAAGTAAAATATTCCGCCGCCAGTGGATTAATTCGCCAAGACGAAAATACAAAATAAATTAGCCCTTTCCCAGTGCACTAAACTTTTGGGGATATATTCCCGCCTCGCCGAATAACTTTTTGTCTGCGGTTTATTTTTCGCCCAGAGGAAAATAGTGAAGTGAAAACAAATTAGAGTCGTTTTGTTGACTGCTTTATTACTGCGCAACAAGACGGCTTATTGGATAACCCTGAAACACAGAATCGCTACATTTTATCATATTTGTTTAGCGATTTATAAGAAAGATTGAAAAAAACTACGTTCAGGTGATTGTACCTGGGTTTATCAATCCAATTTTAGTAAAATAATGTATGTTTTATGTGTATATATGCCTGCATTATATTGTATACACCGTGTCCCACGATGAGATCGCGAAACTCCGGAGGGTGATTGTTCATGGTATTCTGAGAAAAAAATCTTTTTTGAAAAGTTTTTTGATCCGGGCATTTTTAATAATTAATTTTAAAAAAGTATTAATAAAAAGCGACTATGTAATACTGGCTTCTGTTTGAAATGCTAGCGGAGGCGGGGTGGCGGTGGGCGGGGAGGAGTGGGGGGCCTTGCCTTGTGCGGACATTCAAAATTCAAATCTCATATCTGAAATTGGTGCAGGTCACGTGGTGTTAGCCAGTTAAAAAATGGACGGTATTACACGCGTGAATTTTTTTTTGAAGATGTGAAGATTTTTTTCTCAGAATATCATGAATAATCACCCTCTGGAGTTTCGCGGTCTCATCGTGGGAAACGGTGTATATTCACACTTCATTGTATATTTGAATGAAATATATTATAAAACAAGAAATAGAAGTATGCTTTTATTATTGCTTATTTTTAACATTTGAAATACAATTAATATGAAAAAATAAGGTAGTCAAATAGAATATTTGCATTTTCAGTTCGTTTTTAGCAGTTGGCAATTGGTGTGTATTCTACCGAATGGAAAGCTCTATTCCGCCTCTATTGTGCGACAAACGTGGGATTTTTCACGTAGTAAAATAACTCTGAACTCTGATTGTGTTTGACGTTGGTTGATGGCATTTGATATGAACAGAACAAATGTCACCGAACGTGCACGTGACTTTCTGAACTTCGTGTGACATTTGGCCCACGTCAATTTTCCAAAGCAAATATATTGTAATATGTTGACTAGGTTCCTACTTCCATTCGCACTGCTATATTATTATCATACGAGATCTATCAAACATATTTTCACTGATAGTAAATGTGTCATACAGTGAAAAATATAGTTAAATGGTTTTCGGCAAATGTGATGAAAATCCTCTAAAGAAAAAATATCCAAATGTTTTATAGTACCTAGTGTTTAATGTTTCAATTTCATTGGTACAAATTGTTGTTTTCCGTTTTTAGATCAGGTTTTATCGTTATATGTAGTGATAAGTTGTCAATACAATTTTAATTACATTTTTGAATAAATTTAAAATAAACTATGTTGTAGCAGATACAAAAAACAATCTTTAAGGTTTGTTTAATTCATTTTTGCGAATCAGAGTTTTTTTTGCTGATAAAGACTTTCTTTTCAATACGTCTGGGTCTATCTTACCCTGATCCTTGCGTCCAATTACGTAATTTCCCACGTAAAGGAGCTCCGTAGGTTTTATTGCTGCCCTATTGGAAGTTTACTGTGTAGCGTGAGTGACAGTTCTTGTTGGGCGGATTTCAATAAATTCACCCTACCTACCTACCTACCTACCTACCTACCTACCTACTTACATACCTACCTACCTAGGTAGGTACGATATAAGCTTGTTATGTGAACACTAAGCTTATAAAGCTAATTTGTACTTGCATGATTACTACGATATCTTTAGTGATAAAAAAGTTCTTCGCTCATGTGAAGTTTAAAATAAAATACTGTTTTCTTGTATTTTTCGCTCGTTTTCTCTGAATTATTTATAAGTGCTTTATCAGTTAATATTACAAAGGTTGGGTTTCACAGTAAGGCTGACACAGGCGGCTTTTTGTCGGGGACGGCGCCGAAACTAAACTACATACACTGGGTGTAATCCCGTGAAAACAATATCTTTATATGAATTCCCTGCCCTTTTGTGTCCTTGAAAAACCACTAACACTCAATTCTTTTGTTCTTCTAACAAACATTATTTATTTGTATTACGTGCTCCTGTAAAAAATATCGCTATCTTGCTAAAATGGACATGTTTCTATTGTCTTACAATGGATGGCTATCAGTTAATCAGCCTAAAAAATTACATAACCCTGACAAATGTACGAGTTTAGCTTGTCCAGCCATTTTCAAACTATATTCTTTTTAGGTTTATGCTAACAATTTATTATTTTCTTCTAGTCAAAACAAATAACATTAACTCAATGTTTGTAGCACTCACTTTGTAGTTTTCCATATTAATTATGAAATTAAAAACAAATAACAGCTTATTCAATAACCTAATAATTGCAAGTTAAACTAACCGTGAAGTATTTTTACTTACAAGTTTTTTCTAATCATCGCATGGCTATATTTTCTGTGTGATGCAGCTCAGAAGCTGCAATGAAAATAGAAAAATGCATTTAATAAGAAAACTACAGAAAATTGAAAAAATGCAGTAAATAAGAAAAATTGGGTATTAAATTAGATTCTCGCTGTCGTTTACTTGCTTGTAATTACTTTTTGTCCTTGTCCTTATTACTTGTTTACTAAAAATTTGTAGGCTGTAGTAGGCACTAGGCACGTTATGTTAGTAATATAATAACAGAATAACAGTTAGAGGCCGTTCGCGTTCCTTCTAATCACTCGCTAGTCGCTACTCGCTATTGTCCCCAGTTTACACCGATCACGTTTCTTCACAATAAATCTTGAAATGATGGCGCATTCTTCTCTACTCGAGAGACTTTTGTGGATCAAGGCTTTGTATTGTGACGGCAACTGTTTTTTTCGGCAATTTGTAGACAGCGCGGCGCTATTCTACAGCCAAATGTCTTGTGTTGTTCAGTACAGTCCTTGATTAAACCATTCTCACAAATCTGGGAAAATCTTATAAATTGTACATTTATACAAACGCTTAAATATATGGAAATTCTATAGGTACGACATTTCTTAGAATCTTAAAACAATTTATTTATTCGTTTACAGATCAAATACAAAACGTTCTGTGGGAACGTTCCATTTATGTATATTTTGGTTTTTATAGCGTATGCTGTACTTTACGAATTATTTTAATGTTATAATTTTATTATGGAAAGCTACTCCATTGAAGTGCAGCGAAGGTATCGTCTGTGTTTTACTGTGCACTCGATAGTTTATATAGTTTATTTTAGCTTAGGCGATATTTTTATATTTTTGTGTTTTTTTGGTAGTGTCCTTCAGTATTCCAATATTTTTTTTATTAGCTTTCGACTAAACCACATTGACCCTGGAATAGATAAACTTATTTTTTTCCTAACATAATTAGAGTTATCAAATCCCTCCATACTATAAACTTATACTGCATTGTTAGATAACAGGTACCAGTTGTGTATCGTATGTAAATTAGCAGACAATTTACGAGTTACTTGTTCAGATCGGACTTATTGTTCAAACGGTATTGTCTCGTCCTTTCTTTGTTCGTGACTCTGTTTATGAGTAATAATATTGTTCTCTAGTCCTGCGCGATTCCTGTTTACGTCGCGTGTCCTTACTTGGCCCTCGGCGACCCAAATACTCGGCGCGGCGGGTAATATTGTGCGCCGACCGTGGGCTAAAGTGGGGTAAATATTCCTCCCGGAAATGTACAAGTAACCTCTCCCCTCTCCCGTACCGACCGGCGGCGGCGATAGCACGAGACGTGAGGAAAGTCTAACGGTTACCGACGACGAATTTACATAAGGTTGTTGTGATCCAAGGAAAATGCTATAGGAAATCGATCGGGGACACTGTCTGCGCGGGCGGAATAAATATATGTCATATATCGGATGCCTCGACTGAGGATAATACCTGTATACACCGTGTATACCATGTATATTGTGTTCTCTCATACGCCCCCGCAGCCAAGGCACTATAGTGGAACTGGTGGAAAAATCACCTCAACTGCGCTAGAGATTTATGCGCGCTTTGCTGACAACAGGATAAACCTTACACAAAGTTTAGAAGAAATCTATTTGTAAAATCAAACACCGGGGGATGCAATATGACATACGATTCTCCGCTTGTAATCAACTTAAAACATTGTTTTAATGCGAGTTCTATCTTAAAATAGGTAGGTACTTATTTACGATACGTAAAAAACGTAAATACCTTAGTAATTCTTATGGACTAATCAATACAAATATATTTATCGTAAAACAAGTTAAATTTTATCTTGATGAAGGGGACGCGATAGTTAGATTCACTTTTTTTGTTGCTTTACCTTTTTTTTTTTTAAATAAAATATTTCCACTTAAAATCCAATATTGATTTTTGTTCTTCCTATAATCCGATTGTAATTCCCGATAAAAAAATTAGAGTGCTATTTTCAATCGTAAATAATCATCATCATCATTTTACACAATGACACTGTATCGCAGATTACATAGACTTCGGATTATCTATTGTTGTCTGTCTTTATTAACTATTAGGTACGTCTTAATAATATATTTACTTAATTTGATTTATTCATAAAATAACCCACACGTTGAACATACACTGGGCACCTGGTCAGATGATATAAGAAACTAAATTAATGTCAAGTCTAATATTTTGCTGATGCGCGTTTGCTTTATTGTAGAAGTTATATTTATAAGTATTTTTAAATGGTTTTTTTTTCTCATTTAAAGCTGTTTCGTCGAAATTGGACATTTTATTCCTTTTTAACTACGAAAGTAAAGAGTTTCAATATTTTTTAAATTGGCATTTTCGTATCACTATTTTAATGGGAAATCAAAGGTATTCTATCTTTTAAAACAGATTTTTTTACTTTCCTCGCAGCGCCCTATGCGGATAAGGGAAAGATAGAGAGAGTGATTAATTAAATAATTAAATTTTAATGTAATTCATAATTAATTTTAATTTTAATTTAATTTAACCAAGTACGTCAAGAACTTGAAAGTGAACATGTGAAAAGTCGGAATAATCGGCGTATGGGCATGAGAAGATGTATGAATGTAGAGGAAATGGCGTGATGGTTAGTTAGTTTTAGTTTTTAATTCAATATAGGTAATAAACTGACTTGACACAGCGGTGTTTAGATTATATTTTTACATTTTAATTTCCTAACTGCGAAACTTTCAATACACGCGCTTGCGTTAATTTGTGAGTTTCAAATTTAGCGTGAAATGTGTGTTGTGACGCGAATGGAGAAATTGTGTCAAAATCTCTCACTTATTTCGACTGACATTAATAAAACACAATATAATTCTTGTAAATATCAAACCGGAAGACTAATAACAAGTTGGCCACTGACTATTCGTATTTGTGTTTCGTGTTAGTTTTTGTATTTTCTGTTTTCTAATTACCACAGTTGTGTGAAAATTAGGTAAAAGATTTGCACGTGATTAGAGCTTCTTTACTAATCATTGAATTCAATATTATAGTAGGTATTAGTAGGTACCTATGATATTGTAAATAACTTATTATTGTGTGTCAAGTGATCATGGTTACTATACTGAGGTCATGTTTGTTTTTCAAGAACTTCAGTTGCAAGTACAAAATCCAACGAATTATTCTACAAAAAAGATGTATTATTTATTTTAATCAATATGTATTTACACGTGTTTTACTGTCTATTTTCTCGAGATCGTAATTCTATCGCTTCATTTTGATCAAAGACCACAGGTACATAATGCCTTATGTCATGCTATTTTTCGCTAATAATATGCACTCATTTGAATGTAAAACATTGCAATGAATCGTGATTCTCGACCACAATGACTAAACAGAGAAGCGTTTCTATTACGATCGTACGTGTTCCCATATCATATAATGACCGTCTGATGTTTACGGAATCTTTAGTTCATAATTAAAGGTGACCAATCACTCCACATGTGGGAGCACTTATCGGGAAATATATTTATAATCCTTTTTCTCAAGTTAGATAATTCAACTTTTGAATATGCCTCCCGAGAGCCTCAACCATGCTTGCCTATTTCACAAGGCATAAGGTTCTCGGCATCCTGGTCGTCCACTGTTGACAATTCGTCGGCAGTTTGTGTCAGAGCTGTGGGACGTAGACTTGACTTGAGAGGATGCACGGGAGCTGGCGGCCGATCGCTTGGCCTGGAGGCAGTTTGTGGATTCCATATGCTCGAGCGGATATGGTATGATGAATAGCTCTAGTTATCTTTGGTTTTTACATTTTATTCATTCACACAAATGAATACGTTTTCATATCCACTTATTTTAATATTTTAAAATTCTTTCGCATCCGAATAACCCGCTTCTCCCGCACAGTGCACAGTACACAACCGTGGGTGCGTGTGTGTGCAATAAAACCGTATGAAGCTCATTTTTTTGTTTATATTACAATTGCTGAATAAAAAGCACGCGCGGCTTGTGCGCTGATTGATTTACGATTCACGAAATCCTGTCACAATCATCGGACACTTGTTACTGGTTGGTGCCATCGGCAATATACTGCGAACCCAGCGGTCGACAAATAAAAGTACCCTGATAAATTTTATACAAGTTTACTCTACTGAAATCAGTTGGTTCTTGGTATTTGGAATTGGTTTTACCTTTTATTTGCCTTTTCGATTGGAAACCTAGATTGCCCAATGAGGACCTTACCCACCCGAAGTCTCCCGGAAAGCGATCCTCACTATTAAACCGCTATTTTCCAAACCTTTCGGGTGTAATTATTTGGGAACCCTAATTGTCCAAAGCTCTCTTGGTCTAATTTGTTGTAACAACCCCTGTCTACATTGACAGACGTAGGTGGTTCATTATTAACAACATACTGTAGACTATAGTCTCCCTCTGCTTTCTATAAATACAAAGCGAAGGCATCACGACGTCACAGATTGTAGGAAATTAATAATTTAACTGACATTTGATCTAATACCTCGCTTATTTTACGGCGGAGAGGAAAACCAATACGGCAAATCACGTTTGACGCAAGCTAATCCACGTGATGAGAACTCTAATTAATAACAGTCATGGAACTTCAACTTACGTAATAATATTCACTCTTGTCACGAAAATCGCGACGCAATCTCGGGGTAATTTGTTTATGCGGGTGATCATTATTTAACGATTGACAATGTACGTAGTGTTGGGTGCTGATATCTGCGTTCTGCTTGGTCATGTGGCGGCCCTCGTGATCCGATAGTTGAAGCGTTGAATTTCTCTTACTGGCTCCATTCCCGCTGGAAACCACAGATCAAATATTAGACAATTATGAAGGATTTCGTGTTTTATTGTCGGAATGAATTATAAGAAATATTTTTACAAAGTTATGGCTTATGAAATTATTCCTAAGAATCCTGGAAATACTTAGATGGATCTGGTTTATTTTAATTTTATATTTTTGCAAATCGTATAAAAAGCCATCAACTTTTTTTTCCACATTAATATTTTAGATTTTATGAATTCGTCGCTTAATTTATGTAATTCAGCAAAAATACAAATATGTATGTATTTTTTTAATGCGCTGACCAAATACTTTTAGTGATGCTGTGTACTGGTTATAAAGAATTAGTTACGATCATTTCGTAATTTATTCGTACATTATACTGATTACAAAATAGAGCCCATCGAATTGCTCTCCAAGCAGTATGATAATGTAATAATGTTATCTATTTACCTTGAAAAAGCGAGTGGATAGAAAAAAGCCGTCACGCTTCAATGCGACGATTTATTGACCAAACACTTAACTTCTTACTACCGATACCAATCTCGTGACGTTCAAATATTTCCATTCGGCTATTCCTACCTGACTTTGCCAATTCTTGTTTATCTTATTTTACAATTCTGCTGTCGACTATTCTTACGCCTCCGTGTCTATTCTCCGTGTTGAGTGAGGGGTCACCCCGCCTTGACTCATCCGCTGATTGGTTAGTGCGCAATAGAAATACGTTCCTATCTCGGGATCGATAAATACTGTGATTGTCAATAATTATTGTCAATGATTCTGATGGACTCAATTGGTCTAACAAGACATATACCAAATTTGAAATAAATGTATGCCATCTAGATTCTGATTGACGTGTTATTGAAATACTTTTGTCATTTAAATCAATGTAATTATATTGTATGAGGTAAGTTATTGTAAAAACTTTATTATTCGCTTATGTATTCTTCTTAAAATTGAACCTGCATAACGACCACAACATATTTATGGCGCGTTCATGACGCTTATCGGTAAATTATCAGAGATATAAATGATATACGTGATATATTTACATATACGTTGGTGATCGCCGTAGATGTTTTATTACTTACGAAAAGTTCATTGTGATTTTTTAGGTTATAAAAACGAACATTTAAATGAACTAGCAGATAACAGTCGGCTTCGCCGACTGTTAAATGCTGGCCCTGCGGGGCTTTTCGGCGCTTCCGCGCCTCGATTTTTGGTTGTTCCACCTTTAGTTGATTGGCTAAGGCCCTTTCTTATCACCTCCGTTTAGAACCTGATTATCGTAAATGTCCTACTAAATCGCAGTTAAGTTTGAGAATGCATTTCATCACCTCTGATTATCACCAAAATATTGTAAATCCCATTTAAATCGCCGCCGCCGCTAAACTTAGTCAGAGGTTTGTTCCCCTTTTATGTTTGTAACAGTTATGACATCTCGACTCAAAATTTTAAGGCATTGAAAACAGTCAAAATGGAGATAATATGATGATAATCCAATATTTTATGTTGTTTTGGATTAGTATCACATTATAAAAACATAATAAAACTCGATTATAAGTAAAAATAACGAAATGTCTTAAAAAAAAATTGCCGGGTTGGATTTTTACAGTATTTGATAAGTAGTCCGGTAAAATTAGTTTTCTCTATCCCAGCCTCCTTGTAAAACGTATTTAAAAATGGCGTCGTATTTGATCGTTTGACAACTCAACTCAAATTTTTATTGGGTTGATTGACAACACCGCTGCACTGTTGCCGGACGAAAGTGCTGACCAGCTAATCGGAGGATAGAATTGTCATTATTTCTGGGGTTAATTGGGTTCGTTGTAAATATCGTTTAAATCTGGTAGCAAATTACAACCGACATTTAGTTATCCGGGTTTTAAACGGAGGTGATGAAACACCTCCTAAAACTCCCAACCATTAATTATTTAATACACGTATTAATTAATCAAATATGGCATGATTGTAAGTAGGTACCTACTCTTAAGAACCGATGGAGATTATTTTTTCCGCAGACAACACCGAGATTTATTTTTTCGGCAGGTATCACTGATGTACACTACTATCATTTTTACGCTAATAATATTATAGATTCACTATTGTATATTTTTATTGGTGACAAGTTAACTCCTAATAGTATTTTAAATAAATCCTATTCCCTTGTGTAATGGGTAATGAAACCCTTTTCCCTAGACTGTTTTAAGAGTATTGCGTGGGTGTAGCGCAAAAAGTCACTAAGTGACTTTTCAGGTAAAACCTAGTTAGAATTTGTAATGGATTATTGTTTATATAAACTGAGAGCAAGAAATCATCAATACGTTGTATGTCTTAGGATGACAGTTTTGTAGATGAAAAAAGTAATTAATTTATAAAATTATAATTTTTACTTAAAAAATAACCCGTAATGACTTCATACTCGTGGTTACTTAAAATGTGACTTAATGATTTCTTGCGCTACACCGACGATTGAGTCTATTTAAAGCCCAGCATAACTACTGTTTTTTTTTTAACAAACTAAACCGCGATCTAATTATTGTTAGTGTGTGAATTTACGTGCTATACATGAACAAATGCTTTTTGCCCCTACCTTTGTTTCGGCTTATGTATAATAATTGTCATTGTTTCACGTTCAGACGTTCACCCGAGCATCCGCGGTCAGTCAGGGTCTCAATGGAGGGGATAGGGAAGAGAAGGGATTAATTGAGGAAGGTTTGGGGGAGGGAGGGGGGAGAGAGAAGGGAAGGAAATGCATATGTGCATCTAACACTTTCACCCTATCATCTGGCCGACACTATTTCATACGAATACGTCCCTTGCCACAAAGCACCAAGTCTATCGTCTATCCAAGAACCGCCTAGCCATGCAAAATCAAAAAACACAATACAACCGGCACAAGTTTGGGGTGGGAATAAAGCTCATGGAGCTTTCCCGTACCCCGTTACCATTTGTACCCATATGAGGACCCAGGTGTAGCTTTCTATTAAGCCATCCTCTCCCGAATGATCGGGAGTACGTCTGAGAATGAGTACGTCCAGCGGCCTTTCCGCCCGGCATCCCAGCCCCGCGCTCCGTTGCCATTCCTCCCAGGTTTTGTCTTTCAGGGCACTAGAAGCTCAAGCTCAATGTTTAATGGGTAATAAATATATTTTCCCATCGGAAAATCATTGTTCCTGTCGTACTGGGGGGGTTTTACGCAAAGATTATCCAGTAACATATTGCGCAGACAATTGTTCGTTTTCTAATCTCGGTAGTAGCGAGGTACGCAGTACGTTCCTTGAGTCAAATTATCGGATTTCATTTAGCTTCGTTTGTCGTTAGCTTTCTTCCAATAGGTGGGTATGCTAACAAGGCCCTATTGTCAGCGTGTTCGCTGGTGCTATTAAATAATTCCGCCTGTAAAGTGACAGCCGTGGCTTCGCAGATATCACGTGGCACGGGGCAAGTGTGGATTAACAATCGTTTTCGCCTTTCTATTGGAATTCGAGTATTAATTTCATTAGAAACGTTGATTCAAATCACTTTAGTTAGTGAAATAATTTTATGAATAAGTAAACTAACAAATATTTTAAATCGAGTGTTTTCAGGTCCCGAGGGACACTTTCACTTGCGGAAAAACCGTCTCTTTTCTTCTGGAAAAAGAAAGCTGAAAACTTATTTTTTTAACAGATTAGTTATTATTAGGTATTCGCTAACAGCATTTGTGCACTAGCCCTTCTGTTAGAATGTCTTGTGAGTTGTGGGTGGGCCAACACCACACATTACACCCTCTTCTGATTCCTGTTGACTTTTCTCTCGTACAATGGTTTAATCAGTTTCCCTGTTTGCGCTCTGCTGCATGCTGGTTTCATCCCGCGCCAGTATTATATCGCCGCACCACAGACTTTACTCGGGTTTTTCATTTTACTTCAATTATACAGACTTTAATTAAATTATTGATAGCCGTGAACAGTTTAAACATTAATCTCATTTTTCAGCAAACATTTCGCAGTTTGCTTTCAGTGCATCATTAGTGGTGGAAGGGTATTCGTATTATCCGGAATTCCCCGGAAACGAATAATCAACTTGATTTCTTTAAAAATATTTCCACCTCAAAGCTTTCTTATGTGCATTTCGTTAAAACCAGCATTTAAAACTAATATTAATTAAAGTTACCTCTAACTCATTTTACATTTCTTAGATTACTTAAAATACTCCCCTTCTAAACAAAAAATAAAAAGTAATTATTGCGACATCTCATAATATTTATTGGATTTGGCATTTCTTTAATAGGGTATTCTTGGTTTTAAAAAAAAATGCTTAGTTATTATTTATTTAACGAGTTAATAGAAAGATCGAAAAATCAGTTACAATGTAAATTCATTAAATTCACTTGAAAAAATAGTCGTTCGCTTCAGGACTTGAACCTGGGACCATCTGATTCTGCGTCAGGTGCTCTGACCACTGAGCTAAGCGATTAACAACTTTAACAATAACAACAAAAAACAGTATTAATTATTATGTTTTAATGGTGTCTTTCGTGTATTCAGCACTGATCACTCACAAACATTTTGTGAAAGCGGAGTATGACAATATTTGTTAGATTTTTAAAATAAAATACTAAACTAACTAACTAACTAACCATCACGCCATTTCCCCGAAGGGGTAGGCAGAGAGGATAGAACGCCACACCACTCTGTCCTGGCATACTTCTCTTGCTTCCTCCACATTCATACATCTTCTCATGCTCGCACGTCGATTATTCCGACTTCTTACGTGCCCACTTTCAAGCACTTGTTTTACTTGATCATGCCATGTCTTTCTCGGCCTTCCTCGACTTCTACATCCAGGCACAGTCGCATCATATATTTTTTTAGCCGTTCTTTCATCATCCATTCGCTCTACATGACCGAACCAACCGAACCAATACTGTTTGATGATATGCAGAAAATTATCAAATGATAATTATTGTATTGTTCGCTGTGGGTTCTTAGTATTGCTTCCTAGGAGCGCGTCACTTAGTCCAGCGGACACGACATGTGCCCTTGTTGTGATGAGTCCGCCCTACCGACTGCCACCGCCGCGCGCCGCCTCCTACTCCTTCTATAGCGGGTCACATTAAGTCTTCCGCTAACATGTCCATCTGTGGCTCGGTCTATAGTAGACAGGTGATGCATCATCGATCACGGGACGCTCCTCGTTGTGCAGAGGTGACCAGTGCACTATGCATGTGCTTGAATGAGGCACGATGAACATCTCCCGCCGCCAGAGCTTCGTGTTGTGACAGGACATCACAATTATGTAATAATATGCACACAATGTCCTGACAAAAACCGCGGGGCTATATGAAATACTTATCATATGAAATACTTATCATTTACGCAAATATTTAGTAAATGACAAGTACCTCGTATGAACAGTACAATAAAACTAAATATGCACTTAGATACGAAAATAACCCATATAAAAACTCATTGATCAAAAGAGGAATAAGAAAGTCTCGTGTTCCTTAAATATGGTGTTAATATTTCAGATGTTATGTTTTAAGGTTGATAGTGCATATTATTATCAGATTGTAAATAAGAATAAAAATTCTTCATTAATAATTAATGAGCTTTTTCAACTCAAGTTCAATGGTAGAAATTTCGTATTATTATTTGTGAATAAAAATAGTTTGAAAAAATTTACATAAGAATAAATAATGTAAAACCACAAATAGCTCATTAGGTTCGTGCTTATGTTTTATGGTCATTATGTTACTATTTACTATTAGTCCTATTTGATTGGGCTACCTGTTATTGAATAACAAGCTAATAGCAATATTATACTTACAAATAACATAAATTTATCTGTAGATACCTCTTCTGGATAGGTTACGTGTATTTAGTCATCTGTGAATGAAGCAAAAAAGTACAATGTTAGATTGTTTAAAAAAAACACGTGTACTTACAGCATCATTGATAATCCAAGAAACACCAAATTCGTAGAATGATTTCATTACTTGAGCAATGCGCTTTCTAGCATGTTGGGTGGTAATAAAATAAAGACAATTTTTTAAAAATAAAAGTGCGTACCTAAATACTACTTCCATTCATTTTCTTTCAAAATTTTAAAATTAAAAAAATCATATTCTCACTCACAGTTTCACAATATTTCTCAGAGATTTTCTACAGGTAATGTGGAAAGACGTGCCATTAGCTATTAAATCTGCGCGAAATATAATGATTTAATTTATTGCAATACTGCGTTGTATGGCGAGTGATTTATGATATTTCGTTTGTAATTTTGCGAGTATCTTGCTAGGGGAACGAATCAAGTTCATTGGCTATAAGTTGCGTTGTATTTGCTCAGGGTGTCTAGTAGGTACAAGTCTAGTATAGAGTACGGGTATAATCTGTTAGGCCAACAGGCGAGATTCCTAACTTCTGGCTCTTGACGTGTTAATGTTCAGGTCTTGGTGTATTGGAGGAAGGTATTACGCCTCTCGCCGCCAGTGTGTATTGTGCATGGAGGAGTGGAGAGACGAGAGACGAGAGACAAGAGTGTGTGTGAGAGACTAATATTTACTGCTGGTATCGCGAACGGCCGCTTGTGATCTCGCTAACGAGATGGATACATGCTAATGCTAATACCCTCGTATATATATTAGCAGCCGTCACTATTGTCATACAAATCTTCTGTACTGTTTGTTTCAGGTGACTATTCTCTCTAGAAGATTTTGACGGACGTTAAATGTTAGAATGTCTTTTCCGCTAACTTTCATCCTAACTTTAATATTAGTAAAACTTTTTAGATTTCGATTTTCCTCGCAATCACTTAATAATCCTTATAATCCTTCAGAAAAGATAGGTTATGTTCCTGCATGAATTTGACAAGAAGCCGTCTTTGATCAATAACCGATGCTTATTTATTTATTTATTTTTAACCACCTCAACAGGCTAGGAGGCCCAATTACAGAGGGGAACAACGTCACAAACGGCTTGAGAAAAATCACTTTTTGATTTTTTGAGTTCTCACGGGAATCGAACCCGGAACCTCCGCATCGTGAGTCCAGCGTCTTAGCCATTACGCTACGGAGGCCGCCAGTACGACGCTTAGTACGAAAATCTTCAAAAAAAATCCACGCTCTCTTTTGAAAATAGTAGTGTTCAGCATTTTATAATGTCTACACATTTTATCATATTTTCAGTCGCGTGGACCTCAAATATGTTTAAAAATAATTATCTTATTGAGAATAGGGGTCGGCATGTCGCTACTGGGAAAGCGGACGAAAAAAAAAAAGTTAATGGTTAAATTTTTTATTTTATTTTGATACATGTTCAATTTTTGTAAATTTGTGTAAAAATGAAATTTAGTTCGTGAAATCTAAACTGAGGTCATAGCATGACACTGGCACTAAACTGAGGTCATACATAGTATGACACTGGCACTTGTTATAACGAGTGTTATGTTTTACCCTAAACGTTTTGCATAGAATAGCCTCCACATTGTCATACTAATGTCTCGAGATTTGTTTACCATTCGCCGGGGATATAGGGACAGGCAGAGACAAATGACGCTCCGGGACCGTATGTTAGACTTGTTCGACCAGAATAATACCAGAAATCGACTAGTGATTTGACCGATAGGAATTTTGAATCTCAAATATGATTTGATTTCTCTACTCGACTCTAGAGTCCCTCAGAGTAGTAGAAGGTTAATTATTAATTATTATTCCTTTCAACGCGTGCAAATATAAATTTATGGTCTACTATCCAACATATACTACGTATGCCTCCCGAGAGCCTCAACCATGCTTGCCTATTTTACAAGGCATCAGGTTCTCGGCGTCCTGGTCGTCCACTGTTGACAATTCGTCGGCAGTTTGCGTCAGAGCTGCGGGACGTGGACTTGACTTGGGAGGATGCACGGGAGCCAGCGGCCGATCGCTTGGCCCGGAGGCAGTTTGTGGATTCCATATGATCCACATAGGGAGCGGATATGGTATGCTGTTTGTTGTTGTTATCCAACATTAGTAACTTTCGATTTGCGATTGTTTGAATATTTTAAACGGTACGCGCTAAACTAGTTGTTTAGTTCAGTAGAAGTACGGATTTTCAAAATCCTAGATCGGTGACAAAACTTGCAATGTCCCGAGCATTAGGCTTTGAGTTACGAGTGTAAAGTATAGTATGGCAGGTACTACGCCTTGAGTATTGAACAACAACTATTCACCCGAGTCAATGCCATCGGCGTATTGTGCTATTTTCAATGTCACGGCCCGACTGTGTTCAAAATCCTGTACGCTACATTAAATACTTTTTTCAAATTCCATCTGGAAGCTTTCCCAGTGTTGACATAAATGTAATATTTTTTAGCCTCCACAATAAACGTGACCTTTTTTTTAGTTGTCACTACAAATTTTGAATATTTTAATAGAATTTTTATTGAAATTGTAAAATCGATCATTCTGCCTTCGTGTATTTTTTATCAAGATCTAATGTATGAGGTGCGTGCTAGTGGAAGATAAAATACTTTCGTACCACATCGTGATTTAGTTTCAGTTTTTTTTTTCAGATAACTTTTCTAGTAATATATATTTAATAAGTAGGTTTTTTCCGTTATTTCTTTATTGCAGTTGTCTTATTTCGATGTGTCATAAAATAGTAGGATTCGTGTTGTGAGCTTTTTAATGTAATGCTTTAATGCATCGTAATTGGGAGTGGTGTGGTCAGTAATAAGCTATAACGTTCGACCCAAATACCGCCGTTGTTGATTTTCTGAAAAATGCTCGCTTTTATGTTGTTTAGAGTGGTGGAGAAGGAGGCATCATCAATACCCATCACTGGCAGGTCTCATATTCTCGTCATAATGTACTGCTAACTTTATACGGACCGGGGCCGCTTAGTGAAAAGAACTTACTTATTTTTAGCACGTCTTTTTCTTTCATAAATCTTCATAAACAGTGTTTTGTTTTTTCGGAAAAAGGTATTTTTGTTTGCTGTTGCTGATGGTAGATTCTTTCATTGTAGGTATTTTTAGGTAATTTAAACAAAACCTAGAAAAACACTTTTTTCTTTCATTTTATTTATTTATTTATTTCGATATATACGGTACTATTGTACCTTTTACATAAATATGTTTAAAAAAACACATCAATTTAACAAGTTGTTATAAACTACTTACATAGAAAAATGTTAAAAGAATGTTATATAAAAAATAAAAATAAAATAAATGTTATAAAAATAAACTGTTATCTGTAAAAACCACTTACAACAAACATTTTGGTTTTTCTAAATCCTATAAAATTGTAAAACATTAAACATTTTGAAAATAAACAATAACATAAATAATCATAATATCTTTTCATCCAAAACATGACGTTCTATGGGCTAGGAGTAAATTTGTTATTGCCAATTTACATTGTTCTAGCGATATATTATAGAAATCTATATTGGTGGCATATTCATTACAAGTATTTTGGATTCTAAATATCTAATAACAATATGTTGATAGCTTTTCCCTGGCTTGTGTGTTCGCCTATCAATACGTACCTATATACTACTGTATCTTAATTTGCCTTACATATTTATAATAGCCTTATTTTCAAGTATTTTTTTTTGTTCTTGGAAAAACTTAGCATATTTTGTTATTCAACATAATTCGCTCGATCCTCTGCCATTTTACTTGACACGCTCTTTTTATAATATTTTAGATTCACGTGAACAAAGCACATTCTCATCACTAAGATTAGTCTATCTGTCGGCCAATATAATTAATCAGTTGTCACAGAATACGTTAAACTGAGTAGTTACCTACTTATTATGTGGGTGGTAGTACCTTTACCAGTAGCTCAATCACAGATAACTATCGACGTAGTTAAAAACGTGCTAACCACGTGCTAACCACGTGCTAACGCTAACGATTTGACCGATCACAGTGACATTCGTTCAATATCACGTTCGCCGAGCCGAGTATTGCCGATCTGAGCCGAGCGGAGCCGATGCATGCGATATCGCGGCCGTACGTCAAACGTCAAATCATCGCGCTTGTCGGATTTTTTATTATGTCGACTGCTTTTCTCAATATTTGGCTTGCCGAAAACCGGCTAAATGCAATACGGCACTCGAGAAAGATGGAATGAAGATTATGTGCGAAAAAGATATATCTCGGGAAATGGCTCGCGACTAGAAGCGCTCGTTTAATAATCCCGATCGATAACTTTTAACGCGTGTTCCATTGTGATCGCGAAAACGTTAAACATCCATTGGTAAGAAATCGTTATCACGTCGCTTATTACCGAGTCGGTAGTGATCTGTGATCGAGCAACTGTAGCTAAAATTTGCACGCACTCTGTATGGTACCAGTGACATAACTCGCCTTTTGTTTCACTGTATACCATTTAGTATATAACCAATAACCACCAAATGTTGTCTGATGAGTGATGAGACTGATGGTTCAGATTTTTGCTTTTGGCAACAGAGACATTACTAAGAACATAAAAAAAAAAAAAAAACTTTATATACCTTGGAGTAACACGATTCTAAATGTTAAAAATAAATAGTTTCTCCTAATACTGTGGTATGGTGTGCCCGCAGCCCGCATATAAACGTCCTTGACTATTTCCATATATTATCCATATAAAATATTTCCAACTACTTATTTGTTCGTAAATTAAATCCTTAATATAGGTACTAAATATTATGCAGTACAAACGGATATTAGTTATACATTCAGTAACATTATCTACATTGTACATAATATTATGTACATACATGATGTATTTTTGTGTTTTAACAAAACTTCCTATGAAAATGTAATTAAATATTTAAAGGTTTAAAATAAGTATCTATATTTTTTTAGGTGCAGTGTTTATCTGTTATTGAGATATTTTAATACTTCAGAAACGTATAAATCGATTTTATATTTTACCACTAAATTGTATTTCATACTCGCTACCAGCCAGGGTTGGTTGGAAGATATTGCTTAAAAGCAATAAGCCCACCCTTGTACTCTCGCTATGTACATGAACATGAAGTTTTAAATAAATAATTATTAGGTACGTTTTTATATTCAGTTAAAAACAATGTTTTCTGTCACGCTTCAAACGTTCCACGGAGCTACATAAATGCAATATCTTTACAAAATAAAAGTAATACATTATAAGCGCCATTATTGTTCCAACAATAGTTCACATTTAAAAATATAAAAATTACGATATGGTTAAATAAATTTGTCCTCACTGAGTTTCTTGCCCCCCTTGCTGAGGACTAATTTTACAATTATTATTATGGATCATTGTTTTTTACGTGTTAAGATTTTTCTCGTTATTTTTTAAATTTAAACGGATAACACCAATTAAAAAAAAAAACGAAAAGAACCTGTTATCATCTTGTAACATACTTCTCCCATTCATTATATTGTATTAACATGTAGGTTTTTTTTTTCGTTAGGGGTGAATTTTACGCAATTTTAGATGTAAATAACATTATTCCTATTGCAATTAGTTGCCCATAATAGTAAACACATCAAACGCGTTAGTAATAGCCGTCTGTGGCTGTATACAGCGTCACAGCGTGCTTACAGGTTATCATGAATAGAACATTAAACAGTTAATAGTTTTGTAATAAGCAATGGATGTAATTAATCGCTGTACGTAGGCTTAACGCGTCACATAATATTCCGATTTGTATCGCCGAGAGGAGAATTTAGCGTCTTCACTGTCCCGTGAACTTGACCATGCATATTATTATTGTCGTGAGCCTACGCTAATCCTCCATACATGTATATATTTACAAGTAAGATAGAAGCACAGAATAATACAAGCTCAAGTGAGCTTGGAAGTATAGAACTTCGAAACGTTGATTTTTTACGAAAGTGGCGCCGATTATTATCCTTTTTGGAAAAGAGGGAACGTAGTTTTCTTCTATGTACCACTGTTTCAGTTACGATAGTATAATAAATTTATTTTGTTGAACAAAATATATACGAATACACATTGATAAGCAAAAAGAAAATATTTTTGTCAAATATCTGGTTTTATACGCTTAAGGAGATGGTCGATGAGTGTCTATGTCCCTTTTCTGGTTTTCTATTTAATAATCCCTAAAATCTACAAAATAGGTCCCCTGTAATGTTAGTTTTTAAGCATATATTTTTTTATTTTAAAAACAAATTAGATTTATTCACCACACACGAGTTTATCGGATTTTTTTGTCAATCATTTCCAATTACTTTTTAGTGGTGTGAAAAAGATCTAATTATTGTCTAATAGCTTTTGTAATATGCAGGTTTTAAACTACATATGAATATATCTAAACACCTATTATTTTTCTCCTAGATTCAGTAACTTGACCTAGCTGTATTGTGAATCGGGAACATTTGTAATGTAAACAAAAAGTATCGTCATCTTCCAAATTGTATATCAGTACACATTACACATGTCCTGGAAGTTCAATGATCACATAATGGTTATTATTATATACGAATCATCTTTTTATGTGAATCCATTTTTTATCGATCACTTTGTACGGTTTGTTTACATCATTTAATATGTTTTACTACATATATCCAATATCTTTGAAAAGTATTTTATGTCCTACTAATATTTTACAAGCATTTTAATCGAATTTAGAAAGATAATAAATTTACATTGTATTGAAAACTTTTACATTTTATTAGTTTTATTCATCAAAATTGATAAAATCAATATGATAATTTTTTCCATTAAAAAAAAAATTGTATCACACAATACTAGATAAAACTTCCATAAATTTGCAACAACTTGTTATATTTTTCACCTCTCTACCTCGTAAATTGAAATTATGGTGCCCATTATAAATTTGGTCGCTCAATCTCCGCCACCCTGGATCACCTACCTATTCAATAATTATAATATTAATAATAATCGGCTAATTTTTTAAGTGTCATTTTCGTGAAAAATCATCTCTAAAGCGCTGTACTATTGTACGCTTGATAAACTTAATTTAATACCAGACCCAATAAAGTTACGAACAAAAAAGTGACGAAAATATGATCTACGATAAATTTATTTTGCTTCAAATGTGTAAAGTAAAAAAAAAATTCATTTAAATATCCGCAAAATCGAATATATTTATTAGTTCTCTTAAGCTAGAATATTGAAGTAACCTTTCTCCATGTACCCGACTAATATTATATCGTAATCGTTTTATAAAAAAATATTCGTAAGGTACAAAATATATTATATTTAACGAACATCCCCGTCGTACGCTTGAAAATATGATTTTACGACCCAATGTTAAGTTTTTACAAAAACTGAAAACGGTCAAGAATGAGTGTGGGTGGGATTTCCCTGGTATTTTGTGAGTGGAATTTTTTCCCGATTTCGGAACGAATGAGTCGTAACGGGGTAGGTAGCATTTTCCTCCGAATTTCCTCTCCTAATCCATTCAATGACTTTTCTTGTCCTTCTCCCCTCCCCCTTACGTTGCCGGATTGCGTCAGTACCCGTCTATACAGAACCACCCGTCGGACAAAATAAATGTTCCGGGTAAAAAATCCCACCCTGACAAAGAACAGGGGTGGAAACGATCATGATTTTTTGTCTCCGGGCCGCGTTTCTAGTAGTATTTTTGCTTGGCCGGTACTATGATGCGTTCCTCCCACGCACAAAGTACTCGGTATATTTGAATCGTGAATCGCAGTTTTTCTCGGTTCTCTCCTGAATTTGGCGCCCCTTGGTAAGCTAGTAACGAGATAAATCATATTTCAACTTTTAAATTACGTCATAAAGGTTTTCCTGAAATAACCTCTGCAATGTTACCCTTTAAAACATTCAACCCAACGTTATTGAAAATAGATTTTTGACTTATCTCCCTAAATTTTAATTGCCCATAGATACTATTTTTACTTTTTATTATGATGCTGTATACGTATCTATTATATACGAGTACATATTTATATCATGTTTGTGTATGTGCTACTAGAATGATTTAAATTTTAAAAGGAAATTATGCGCTTCATATTTTACAATCACCCCCTCTTTTGATTGCAATATTCCTCCATAATTGCAGTTATATTTTATGCAATCGTGATCACGTATGCGCCGCCAAAGGGAAAATCAATATTCTGTTACAAATTTTATTTATGGTCACCCATACACATGAAGTTACATTCTGTATCATCAACGTTTTGTAATTTTGTAGGTGCACCTATACTAAGCTTTATTTATAATTATCTCTTCCTGCTCTAACGTTGACAAATAATTTCGAGATGGCAATTCGAAGCCAACCAAATTACCTTTTCGATAAATCTCTAATTTAGCTCATAATACATAGCTCTCGTGACAAAAAAATTTCATTTGAATAATTTTGTTTTCTGATGAAAATATTTATTTTAGCTTACGACACTTTTCTCAATTTGGTTTCCTTTTAAATTATAGAAAGTTTGTTTCGGCGTATCTACGTTATGTTTTTCATTATTTACATTCTTAAAATGAATATTGATTGTACCTATTGTAATTTCATGACATTGCCAATTTTACTAAGTAAAGATTTTCCCTTATTGACACACGGCTGAACACAATAACTTATTATTATCAGTCAATCGATTTATTACGGAGCCGCTATTAACCTGTCCCTAGACGAGCTTCAATGTTGCTTTATTCGTGTTCCTTCATATCTGTCCAACGCAAAAAAAGAAGAACAACTTGGTGACAGGTGGCGTGTTCGTTAAATTTCATATTTATAATAGTAAATTTGTAAAACTAAAATGTTTTCATGGTAACATCCGCCTTTAATTATTTAATCGAAATGATTTTCCAGTATTACAATGTTCTAAAAAAACTTATCAAGAGCATGTAATTATATCGTCATGTCTTATAATTCCGAGGAGTTAGACGTAGATGATTGTAATATAGAGGTGTAGTAGATACACCCGAATCCTGCACGTTATACAGTAGTTAAGTTATTGAATTACCTGCCTGCGTCTGACACAAAGCGGATTTTATCATTAGGGTTTAAAGCTGATGGTAGAAACGTTAGCATTAAAATAATGCTGACGAAGCAACCATTGAGAATAAAGATACGAGTGGTGAAGTGGTTTCAATGGTACTCGCCAACTCGCCAACTCGGCTCATCAAACAACCAAACTTGGCGTTCTAAAGGAAATGGCGGGCTTCGTCATATCTACATTATAATACATTCGGCCTTTCAATTTCTCCGTTATTGGAAAACCACCGCCGCATTTTCCCGCGCTAGTGTTACATAAGGTTTCTTTGACGTATCATTTGAGATTACTTTTTTACAATTTCGGAAAGCCGCCCTGGAAAATAAACATAACAAGTCTTTTATTATGAATGTTTTCCTTTCTATTCTACCTAGGTACCTACAACAATAAGTGGAAAATATGGAAATAACGTATTGGTACCTACTAGAGCCTTTGTTAATAAATAATACCTTCTACGTGTTACTGTTAGTCATCTGCTTTATAAAATAATTGATAAAAAACCCACGCCCATAAAACAATTGTTTTCTTTTCTATTGTAAATTAATTATGTCTAGATTTTGATGGAAGTATTTCTAACACACGAAGTCAGAAGATATTGATTAAAAAGATCATATTCGTGCAAGAATTGAGTCTTTTAAGTTTTTTACAGTCCAGTGTCCGTCACCCGATACTGTATTGTACGTACAGTGTACAGTGAACAGTCAGTGTCCTCTCGGTGGAGGGCGGAGGAGGTGGACTCTCAGGAGTCAGGAGTCAGGACACGAAACAAGGATAAACAGCCAAAATACGGCACCGCTTGCGTTCATAACTAGACAAGTGAAATAATCTTTGACGAAGTCATGTTAGATTGCATTGATTAGCTTGTCTATTAGGATTTAGGTGTATTCTGAACTTTGATGCATTTTAACTATCTACGAGTATGTTTATATTATCTTGCTACTAAGTAGGAAGGTCAACGGTTGTATTTAGTTTTATTTTATTGATTTATTTCAATGATCCTTTAATACATAATATTTAACATTATACTATCTAATTACATTTTTTATTTAAATTTTAGATATTAGAAATAAAAGTGTATTGTCTCCAATATGAATGATTGTTTATGAATCATGTAATAATTTTATGTACCTACTGAAAAGGCTTATGCTAACCACAAGAAACTTGATACAAAATCATAAAGTTTAAATTTGCGCATATTGATATAATCACATATTAATACATAATTGTCCATCTCGTGGTGTAGGGGTTAGCGCGTTGGACTACTGTGCATTACGTCGCGGGATCAATTATGAAAACGATATATTAATATAAATGGGATTTAAAAAAATATCCATTTGATACCTTGGGGTGCTGAAGCGTAAGTCTAATCATCTTCCCTTCATTTAATAAATGATCACGATATAATGCATATGCACCAATGCAGTGCCCTATGAAGCATTGGGTGCGGATAAGGTAAAGTATTAGAAGTAGTGTTGTAACATGATACAAAACTGCAAACTTTTTAGGGGGTAGGTACCTTAATAAAAAATGTGGCAAAACGTATAATGCAGAGATATTATTTTATGTTGATTAAACATAAAAATTAAATGCATCGGCATTTAGTAGGCGAGCAACTGAAACAAGTTTTTAGGATCGTTGTAGAGTCTCGTGATCTGGCATTTTAAAATTCCCGGGCAATACAGAACTTTCTATCACCTTGAATGGCACATTTTTCACGCGAAGATATTTGAAAACATTACGTCGTTATTTACTGCTAACAGCCGAATGATGGACGCCGCAATTTCGTTATGGCGCTTTATGTTTCCTCGGCCGGGCTGGATGCTGGCTACTGGGTACTGGTAGGAAGAGGAATAGGAAATTGTACATTTAACAGTTGAGAGCCCAATAATTTCATCATTTGGGAAACATTTTTATGAGCCTTATTCATGTGGTCGGATTAACGCGGGATCGTGATAACCGGTGTTCCAACTAACTTCCCAAGGCGAGGTAGTCCTACCTGAGGGGGGATAACGAACCCACCATCCACCCGCAGCTGTTATAGAGTCCTGGGGGACTCTCTTTCAGCTGCACATAGAGGAAAAATATTCTACTATTTCATCTACTCTATGCAGTTTAGTGAGGGGGGAGGAGGATATATATACCCCCCTCAGTATCTCCGTTCAATTTATTCAAAAAAAATAACATTTACAAATATGTACATATAAAACAAAACAATGAAAAAAGTAACTTAAGTAATTTACACATAATACACGTATATACAAAAGAAATAATAACTAACAAAAGTAAGAAGACTTCCCAGTGGACGGAGAAATAGAGGAGGGTCCATAGCACCAACCCCGCAAGGGGAGGACAGCACATACACGCAGTGCCTTCCGCTCGAAAGGAAGCACAGTCCAAAACGAAGTCAGCGCACATTCAGGAGCAGCTCATGCAGTGACCCTGAGGATTTCCCAACGCGTCACCCAGATTCCGACAAACCGTTTGAACAAATAAAAATTATTAGAATTTTGCATCAGATCCACATTCCACGCTGGTCTCATTACCCCTGTCAAGCCATTTATCATTTCGTCCCTGGCATCGTCCATTAGAATACAATTCCACAGAATGTGTTCTGCTGATTGATGACCATCTCCGCACGCACAGCCCGGGTCTGGGGCAAGTCCAAACGAATGGAGCTTGGCCCTAAACTCCCCGTGACCAGAGACCATCTGCGCGGTGTAATGATCGAAGACCAAAAATTTACTGGACATCCTGTGTCTGATTGAAGGCAAAAACGACCACGTCCATCTTCCCTTACATCCCATATCCCATCTATTCTGCCATTGATCGAGGGTTGTTCCACTTATCATTCCACACATCACACTGAATCTCATCTCAGAGGGCCGCAAATGTATACCAAAGTACTCCAGGTAACCACCCTTCCTCACAGTTCGTTTAGCTACCACCTCTCTAGCCTCAAAATCTATCGGAAGGACCCCAGCCAGAACTGGAAGCGCTTCAGATGATACAGTCCGGTAAGCTCCCGTAAGTGCGAGTAGGGGAGTTCTCTGATCTCTCAGAAGGGCAAGTCTGGCAACTCCCACGTCCAAACGATACACCCATACTGAGGCCGCATACGTAGCCTGAGCCACGTAGGCACCCTGGTACAGAATTTTCAGAGCGGGAGAACGATTCAGGTAGTCCTACCTCTGATACCGGGAATCAAGGCCTTGTAGATTACATACTTTATTAGATAATAATTAATATTATGTTACTCTTTAATCACTACTTCGCGCGCTGCAACTCTTTTTATTTTCTCCTAATGGGCCTGTCGTGTTTTCTGTTTTTATCCTTGGGTTTAACAGTACTCAACTGTGGAATTTAGCCAAGAATGATGATTGCTAATTAAATCCTTATTCACATTTGGTAAAGAAAAATTCACCGTCAAATTTTGATAAATGATTTATTAAATATAAAAATAAAATTAGTGGGTTTGTCCACAAACAAATTACCTAGCGATTATCTGAGTAGGTCTGTTTTTTTGCTGTACAAATCTTCACCTGCATTTGATTGATAGCGAAAATATTAGTTGCTAATTATGCCTAATCCGACTTATGACGGACGAACTCTGGTCAAGTGGGGGACTGTATTTGGTTCTTGAAATTCACTCGACAATTCTTGATTTTTATTAACGTTAAAGTTTAAGAATTTAGTTACTAAATTATTCTAGTTACAGAATTAGGGTTGCTCGTGATATGAATATTTTTACATATAATCAAAACATGTCTGCGCTTACATTTAAAAAAAAATCCTAACAATCTCTATGAATATTGTATTCGCGACGTCAGTCAGGATATCGTGTAGTTAAGAGTTAGCAAGGGATCGTGTGTTGGGAGTTTAAGGTGATTGATTTCCGTTCACACGTGTTGTTAATTGGAAATATAATACGTGCCGATTCCGAGTAAATAATTGCCGAAGTAAGGTACGTAAGAATATGTGTTGGTGATGTTCCCCGCCCCGTGGCATCCGATCTACAGGTGTTTTCTGTTTTCCAACGTATCAAACATTAACCCAAGCTTTACATACCATTAAATATTAACCCTAATTATTATTAGCCTCTCCTTACAAATAATGATAGTAACTGTTGATTATTCAAAAAGCATTGGCATAAACAAACGTTTTCTCATTTCAAACATCAATAAACAGCGCTTGTTAGTTATCTCTTAGGTATTAACATCAGTGGCGACTATAATAATGATTACACCTTTAACCACACGTTTTTTTAGTTTCATGCTTGCAACGAGTTGCACGCACACTAAAACGCATATTTTATATCCTACCATTATGCGTATTCACAACTTAACAAAAGTTATTGTTATTTATCTTTTTGTGATTAGAAAACCTTTTTACATTATATGGGAATCTCTGGGACTCGTTGATCTATTACTAACTTCATGTAAAAAGGAAACAAACTTCATGCTTAGTTTGTACAATGTCAAGTATTGGGTATGTGGCGCAGGCACTGGTAACTAACCAAAATGGTCACGGTTGGTCTAGAAATGGAACATTCTGTGAGTGACTTTACCTTGCAAGTAAATTACTCTCGTGTTTGGACTCGCTTGATCGGTTCGTTCGAGGGCCAATAAAAAAATACCAGAGTGTAAATTCGATGCCAAATTATTTGGCCGAACAACGAAACAACCAAAGTTACCTCTTATTACTTCTAACCACACCTCGGAGTTTCACAAAATTATACTTAGGTCGTTTGTTTCTCTGGGAAATTCATATAATATTAGTGTTAAAAAGGAGCGTAGGGTTTCACAATTTTGAAATACGTTGTTATAAAATTTTGAGTCAATAAATACCTACTTTTATTCTCCGTATCTATTCTATAAATCCTCCCACGCTTCGATTAAAAACTATTTGTGTGTTATAACATTATGGTTGTTCCATTCGTAACAATATAACCTGCATAAACCAGTAAACCATTCGATTTCATAGATTACTGCTGCTCCATAAGCGCGCAGGTGAAAAATAAGCACAAAGCACGCCCTTTTATAAACGGGGGCTTATGATGTGAAACTACAATTCCTCAAACTTATGTCCCTTTTGGTGAGTTTCCTCGGAAAAAATAAGGAGTGTCGATTGTGAATCGGTCCTAGTCCCTTGTAGACTTTATCTGGTCGTGATAAAGCCGCACCTTAGTCTTATTGGATACAGGCGTGATTACGAAATCATATCGAAGTAGATATTGATGTCTTACGTGGATTATCGTAAGGGGGATTTTTATGCGAATTTCATATTGGGTAAAGTTTAGTCATGTATTTTCTAGCCTGGTATTTGTGAGGGGTGTGTGTGTGTGTGTGTGCTCAAGATATCCTATACAGTATACAGGGTGTCGAGTTACTCGTGGTTAATCAATTTAGCGGGACTAAGGAACTTGCGCTACATTTCCTTCATGTACACACAGAGGTGTTTAAATTATACTCAAAACCAATTTCAAGTAAACCTGTTGTAATTTGTGAATCTCTTTTGTTTGGAGTGTGCTACACCCATGATTTAAATTGTTTTTTGTAGCTAAAAGCCGTACGCACCTTCATTATACCTACACTGGGGTTTCATTCCATACAGTTATCAAAATATATGTTTTCTTACTTGTTGGTTATTTTTGTAAAACATTTGTGTTGATGTTATTTTGTTCGTTTTTCAAAAATATTTTTACTTTTTTAAACAGACAGTAATTAATTGTTGTTTTGTTTTTTAAGTGTTGTCAAATATTTTAATAATAAAATAAGACCTTTAAAATGTTATTTACTTAAATTTTCTGTCAATGGACAAGGATTGCCATCTTAACCAAGGCAAAAACTAACACACTTTACACCACACCTCGCTGCATTACTCCGGATGCAACCAAAACAACAAAATCATCCTCCAATACTTCATCAATTCATTGTCATTTCTTAACTAAATTTTTGAGCTAGTAGTATTTATTGGTAATCGTGTTTGTTGGTCGATGTGAATTGAACAACAAACTTCGATATCTCAATCAGTTTTCGGACAATTTAGTTTATTTCATTCAACACTCTTACAATGTGATTAATTTTAACAAAATTAAGGGCATAGTGACGTGCTGGACACTGGAAAATATAGTTTAAGAATAGCTACTTGTCCTTTTATCATATTGATATGTAATTTTTAATAGGCTTTCCAATACACCTGGAGTGACATGGCTTTACTGGCGAGTGGCAAGTTGGTCGGCAGTTAGCACCGGCACCTCTTGGTCCGAACATTCCTGACGGTGGTTAACGTAAACGCTAACAAACGGGTCCAACAAAAAGCTTCAAGGATGTAGGAGATTGTCAGTGTCGAGTTACCAGCAACTAGCAACCAATACCACCGCGCACCGTGCGAATTACACGATAAATCAAGTCGACAAGAGAACGTCCAACACACAAGTGCGTGGATACAATAACAATCGCATTCCTCCACATTCTCGCCGAGAACGCGCGAGAGTAGACGAGAACGAAAGCAGGCGAGAGATACCTGGAGAGATCACGGGAAATCAACAGAGGAAAGCAGCACTAGAATGGTAACTTGTAATGTCACTCCTCAGCGAGAATGTAGAGGAGTCAATCAGGTACCGGCCCTTTATCTTGGTCCGACAAACAATCGATAAAGATATCATTTGTTTTCCATAAACGAAAATATATAATACAGTTTTTTGCTAAAGAAATCCTGCATTATGCATAGCATGAAATTGCCGTAAATTCTTATCGCTGATCACTTAAATATGTATTTGCGTTTGTTTATTTTACAAATTATCAAGATTCGCTGCACTTGTGTATCAATGCAGTACCCTATGCGCCATTGGGGGCGGATAAGGGAGAGTAGTAGTAGTAACGATAATTATGAAACTTGATCGTTATTGATATTATGATACATTTCCGACGATGTCGACGAAGTATTTTGATTACACCTTGCGCGCTATTTAATATTTATTTTATCATTATTCATTTTAATTTATAAGTTAATTATATTACGCAGTCTACAAAATAAATACATACTTTAAAAATATCACTTTGCGTTATAAAAATAATTTTAAAAAAATTAGTTAAATTTGGTTACAAATGTTGATATTATTTCCTCAAGTGAAAAAGATCCTCGAGAGGTTATATTCTTTGTGTACTTATCAATAAGGAAATGTTAGTAGTAAAAGTGAGATTAATACACTGTCATATTATTATCTCGTATCGATACGTGTTACGATATTTGTACCAAGGACGCTGGAGCCGTGCGAATGTGCGCAGGTTTCGTTTCACAAAGGATTATAAAGTTTAGTACTAACACCATTAATATTCATTATATTTCTGTTTACCATTAAATTCATAATTCGCTAACATTAATTTCCAACACGCCTTGCGAAATTGATTTTAGCTTCTGAGTTTCTTTTGTATTCGTTTGTTTGTTTTTTTTTAGTTATATCTTTAGGGACTGGAGTACAAATGATTTGCTTGAATTTTGTAGAAAAGCGTATTTACTGAAAGTAGGTTCACGTGACGAAACTATTTAACATTATGGCGTGTATTGTAGATGGCAGAAAAGATTTCACAGTATTTATTTTTTCAGTTGAAAAGATAACACCAACGCTCTCTATCTCTACCTACTCCTAGTAAAATAATAACCTATTTACATGCGTTTAGCTTAATAATAAAAAGTACGCTTTCCATTTATATTTAATGCTCAACAATGCATCTTTGTTTTGCGCATTTTAATGAAAAAAATATTGAATATAAAACGTATTGATTTTTTAAAAATAAATTGCATTATAATTTCTCGTCTTAACGGCTTTATCTAAGTAATATAATATTTTAAGTCATAAGTGTGAACAATAGAATGTGTTAGATCATTAAGTTATAAAAAAAACTGTGAATTTCGTTGAGAGTTTCTGCTTTGTACCTATAATACTAAAATAACACTAATGTAAATGATTTCATAAACAGATTTCAAGGGAATTGTTATTTTTATACGTGCCAAATCCAAGTCTTTTGATGAGTGGCATATTAATGGTGTATTGATAGTCTGAGTTGAGTTTATTTCTAGATTTATGTAGAGCCTAATACTTACATAATACCTACATACACCCACACCCACGTTGGATTTAGCTGAACTCTCAGTACATAATTAATTATTGATTGGAAGAGAAAATAATTACAGCTCCAGTATAAAGGTCACGTTAAAATGTGGGCGTAGTATTCTACAATAGAATATTCAATTATTTTATTGTATACGCGATGTGTGGCTGTTTAGGAATTTATATACACAAACTCTTGATACATTTACATACCTACAGAAGTATTTAAAATTTTCATGGAACACAAAATTAATGTCAAATGATTCTCTTCCTTCTTTTCCTTTCACAGCGCTCTCGTATTAAAGTGGGGCACTTAATACGTATTCCAAGTGCGGATATTTTAATAATTTGTTGTTTACATAAATATATTATTATTAGTTTTACGCTTCGCTGCTAGCCCAAGGTACAGGGTGGCGCGCGGCAGACGAATGGATTTTAAAATTAAATAAAACGCAGATCGTCGCAAATAACCTTTTTTTAAATTTTTTATCTTGATTCATAATATTGGGAATTTAAGTTTACATTGTTTCAAACAAAATGTCGTCCAAATGGCGCCCCTCACACGCCAAAACTGAGGAAACATTTTTCTGAAGTTTTCGTGCACTCTTTGAAGCATTGACATAGGAATTTCGAGAGATTTGAGCTCAAATGTTGTTTTTGAACGTTTGCAGGGTTCTGAGACAAGTGGCCAAATCAGAAGAATGCGATGGCTAGTTCAAAAGGGAGATGAGGCTCCCGGGGAATCGCAAAAAATCCATGCAAACCTTCTTGGAAACCAAATTTTTTGACGACAACAATCTTGTAGAAGTGCAAATCAAGATTTCCATTAACGATTCGTTAAATAGAATGTCTCGAAATGCCAAGAGCACCTGCCTTTTTCCGAATTGAACTCCTGGGAAATTGTTCGCTTGCGGCTCGAACCCTCTCGATGTTTTCTGGGGCAGTGACGGTAATCTGGGTGCTTAGCATAAACACACATCGACATCGAAATCGTGATCGAATTCATCACTTTGTATGGAAAATCATTGCCAGCGAAGAAACGTACGCTAAGGGCAATGATTTTCCGTACAAAATGATTAATTGGATCTCGATGTATGTCGGTACTTTGGCCCTAGATGCCTTTTTCTTTATCACACATTTTCGATATTCTAGAATGCATAATTCTGCTCAAAAATTCGATTTCGATCGAAAATTTGGCCGCGGGGGGCGATAATGAACCTTAAACGGAAAGCGCGCTGAATGTAGACGATCGAGTGGGCATTAGAAAAATAGGTTTGCACACAAAAAGCACGCCGTTGAACGAACTTTTTCTTTAGCATTAACTGACTTTCAATCTTCTGCAACCGTTAAGAAGGGAACAATGCCGTCTTCAAATCCGTACGTCTGCCGCGCGCCACCCTGTACCATGTATGTATACATATTTCATATTGACACCTTCTAAGACCTCATACATTTTAAAATAATGTCGCCTTCATAACTATCAAAACGATATCCATCTCTTATTTGGTATTGTTAATAGTTAAAATTGCGTCGTATTGGAGAACATCCAAAGAATTTCTAACGCTCTTCAGAAAATCGGCAATTATTGTAAAGCTGTTAAGTACCTACTTACTTGTATATTATCTTAATATATCGGGACTCGGGATTGGGTCACACGAAGCGGAAGGAAGTCCTCTGAACGCGCAATACAGCACTACTCCACTCTCCCTTCTAGTACCTATTCCGCAAATCTCGTTCGCTGATGGAATGTCCCTGTTCCTGCACTAGTCTCCCGAGGATACAGCTCTAACTGGATATGAATAGTTCGTTATGGGCTCCTTTCCTCGTAATATGTCCCCCAACAAGCGCAGTGCTGCGGAGGCGGTCTGTATTGTCAACGTAGAGGTAACCAATATAGTCATCGGCATCGATCAAAGTAATTATTTTTTTTTTCTCATATTTATCGTTTTTAATGACTACCTATGCGTATTTTGTGATAAAGGTACTTTTCCTTGGCCAATTTGTATTTTACATATTTTTCTTCTCTGCAAATGTTAAAATCCTTTCTTCAAATATGCAATGAAAACCATTGATTTTGTATGTGAATTTTCATTATAAATAGGTCGTTGCATCTACATTTTAGATTTTTTAGTGATCAGATAGTAATAATGTAATCATTGATTTTTTTAGTGGCTGTGTTGAGTAGGTACAAGCATTAAAATAATAAGCGCGGATTTTTTGTTGGCGCAGAAAATACCAAATCGTGTTTCAGATTCCTTATCAAATAATATAATACAGTAAAAATATAGCATTGGGATCTTTTGAATCGCTAATTTTTGTTGTCGGTATCAGTTATTTTTATTAAATTGTGATTTTATTTACGAAATCTGAAACAGCAATTGAAGTTGTAATTTAGGAGACGAGAGAGAGCACGATTATTGGGCGTGTTACCTTTATGTAGATGTACTAAGTATGCTATGTTACTCGTAACTCGAGACCATAACTGCACTGTCTTATTTTAGCAAATTCCTATAAAATGAAACTAGTCCTTTATTTGCTCGCTGTCGTGGGATAGAAATGGCCTCTATTTATTGAATTGACACCAATATGTCGAATGAATTCCGCATAAATGGTTCGAGAATCATGTTTAACAGTTTTAGCGTTGTAATAACATTCAATACGTACACCATTCTATAGGAATTATAAAGGTAACATAAGGGATATCTTCTTAAATTAAAACGTTAACCGGTGTTGTGCAGATTTCAAATTAAATCGTTATTATTGTATAACTTGAGCAGATTTATGGACCATTTAATGAGTTCAAATTGAAATAATACGCGGATAAATCTCAAATCGTGAGAGCAAAACGAAACCCAATTCTCTAAAATCAGACCTACAGAGTTCCAATTCACTCAAATTATTAGAAAACGTAAACGGTTTGTTCTCATTGTTTCTAGTAATTTTTTAATTTTTATTATTGTAGTCATCGTTAACCTAGACCTAACCGAACATCAGAATGTTTTGAAAGTTTTCATTATTTAAACTAACTAACTAACTAACCATCACGCCGTTTCCCCGAAGGGGTAGGCAGAGAGGATAGAACGCCACACCACTCTGTCCTGGCATACTTCTCTTGCTTCCTCCACATTCATACATCTTCTCATGCACGCACGTCGATTATTCCGACTTCTTACATGCCCACTTTCAAGCACTTGTTTTACTTGATCGTGCTATGTCTTTCTCGGCCTTCCTCGACTTCTACATCCAAGCACAGTCGCATCATATATTTTTTTAGCCGTTCTTTCATCATCCATTCGCTCTACATGACCGAACCAACGTAAAAGACCTTTCTTAATTTTGTCGATAATGCTTATCTCAGCCTTGCATTCTGCTCTAATTTCAACATTAGTGCACCTATCATACATAGTTTTACCACACATTCGCCTGAGAGATCGCATTTCTAATATAACTTATAAAAGTTAAATAAAACTACTTGGTACATTTCCACTTTTATTTATTTGACCAGTTAGCGCTTTTACCATGTTACGGGCATCTTCAGACTAGTAACATTTATTAGTTATATTAAAATGTCAATAAAAAATATAAATCATTGAAAGTTTTCATTTCACAAACCCTTTCCTCGTGAAGTTTCAAACAAAATCAATATTCCCTTGCACATTGCATAAAAGGGCGATAAATTTAATATTCTTATACTTGGCTATAATATTGATTTCCCTTTTCTTCCACGTGAAGGTAGAAGTAGAAGGCGATCAATATTAGCATTCCACGTAAGTGATATTACCTGAATATTGTAATGAGTTACAAAATATCGTGTGCCTACTTACTACACCATACTTGTGTCTGGAAAACTCACTTAACCTGATTACCCGGAAAATTATGTTCCATAGATCGTGTTTTTGTAGAAATATAACTTATTAACAGTAGTGATACTGTAATACTTAATACAAATAGTCATTTTTAAGCATAAAGGTGACTTTGAAGCGACTATTGTTTTATACCATAGTATAGTATTATACGTACCTACGTTTTCATGAATCACTGAAATGAGTCAAGACGAATTTCAGTAACTGATATTTTGCGTTACTCATCAAAACAATATTCAGCTCGGACTTCTCTTAGTCACGTTGTTTTTCTATTGGTCACGATATTATGATTATTAAAAAACTTTTTTATAACTGTTTCATTCAAAATATTTTTTATTTGTCGTTTTATTTCGTATTTTTAAAAATTTTCATCGTATTTGAAACCGTGCTAATTTTCTTTTCTGCTAATTTTATTGTTCAATTTTTACATTCAGTATTTTGAGAAGTCTCAAGGTCTTGATAAGTCGTTGTGAACATGAACCACGTTTCTCATGATTTTGTAATCTAGAAAATTCAAAATTGAATTATTTAATTGGTTAGGTTTGTTTACAACAGATATCCAATTTCTCGAACAATATGCATTTTTTGTATAAGTAAGGAAAAGCCAATTCACGTCTCACAAATTGATCAAAGCTCATCCAAGGTATGATAATGTTATTTATGAAAATGATATACCTACCAACCTACCTACATTGATTCGCCGATATCAGATATTAAGAAGGGAAGTTCTTCCTTGATCTCTGGCTTGTTATTTTGGTAAGTCGTGACAAGGAGGAATATTACACTCTGCGGGAGAGATGAACTGCGGGGATAATACGAGTACATACCTAGACAGATATGTAGTAAGTCCAATGCTGCTGCGGTCCACCCACGTGCCGAAGATATGGGGAAACTTTTCTCAAACTTTTGCCAATATGTGGAGCTGCGGAGCATGAGATCCTGTAGCTGGCTAACACTGATGAAAATTTTCCCAAATAAATCTAAATAATTATTTTTCCTATGTATTTTATATTTTTCTATGAATATGGAATTTGAATATACCCTATACTGGACTAAAAGTCGCATGCGACACTTCGGAATGGCATGCGACTTTCAGTCCTGCAAATAGGGCTTCTGTAGTAAACAATGATATTTTCAATGTAAACTAAACAAGAAAAACTATTATTATTCAAGTGGACTATGTTATGAAAAATAAGGTTAGAATTTCAAAGAAAAGAGACTGATGTACGATAAGAGGAGATACAAATTAATTATTTTTCAGCAATTTGTGTTACAAAGGAAATTGATATTTCTCTTTATTTATTACATCATCCATAAATATTTCATATATGTGATACCTTGGACTGGCGCTGAAGCGTAAGACTGTTCATCTTATCATCATGTAACAAATTATCAAGATTCACTGCACTCGGTGTACAATACAGTGCCCTATGCACCATTGGGTGCGGATACGGGAGAGTAGTAGTGGTAGTATCTACAAATAAAATTAGTATCTTATTTCTTAACGTCTTATATTAATTGCATTTGGTAATCGTGTGTCCGTTTAACTAAATAATCAAATCGGATTATCCCATCACGCATCGTTTGAAAATATCGTCATTATTTTTGTAATTGTAATCTTCGGTTCTTTTTTTACTTTATTGTGGGCAGCCATTTCGGTCGTTTTTAGCGATAATCCTTGACTTTTAAAAGTGCATTTTATTCCGAAATAACTTGCAAACCCCCTCGGGCGCTTCGTGCGGTTGGTAATGTAGGTATTATAGATTCGGTTAGTACCGAACCCGCACCCGGCCTTGCCGTTGGATTTCGGAAGAGTCATAAGGAAGGTAATGTAGGGAAGTTGTTTTAGTGGAGAATCACTATCGCGGATCTGTAAGATAAGTTACTCGTTGACATCTACTGCGACCCTTATAAGTAAAAATTGACGTAATATTAACCGTTTACTAGTATCTTCATTTTAAGAGTTTTGGTTTGATTTTTAAACTTAATTTAGCGTGTACATAGATACCTTGAAATTCCTTAAAAATTCTCAACCTTTAGTACACACACCGCCTTAATACTGTAATTAATTATTTATTCTTTCGTAATAATTACATTAATTTTTCACAGCCTTACACATTTAATAATTTGTACCCGTGTTCTTTTACGATTTCACCGAATGGCTTTTTTAATTATAAACTTCTGCCGATTTTGTCGGATTTTTACTTTCTCAAATAATTTAAGCACTTCACGATGTTGACTTTTATTGTTGTTTTAGTGCTGTTTAAATCATACACGCGTTTTACGTGTCGAAAAAACACCACAAAATACGCATACATGTGTTCATTTATTTTCTTTTTAGTTGAAATAGCTTTGTAGTATGATTTACTAGTAAAATTCTAGATTTTATTGGTGATTTTCTATTTCGGTACTAGTACTTTCGCCTTGGAAAGGCATTCAATTATAAAGGAACAACCGTAGCTGGAATGGTAAAATGTTTCGTATTATTAATAAATTAATTTAAAAGTTCAGTATTTACGCTTTGTAAATTGATATTTTAGTTTCAGCATTCGCTCAACGCATTCCGGAAATTGCGGCAATATTTCCGTTTGTGAAGCTTTACGGAACTTTTCTCTAGTAAAAACAATTCTGATTTTCCTTACTTATCTACTTACAAAGCGAGGGGAGGAATTACGAGTACCTACAACAAAAAGATTGAAAGTTGCGGACAATACCGTTGATGTTTTACTTTTATCAATTTATTGTTAATCTTTTACTACACTTTTTACTTTCCTCGCTTGTTCCTTCGGGAAAACTAACTTTTATTTCCGAAGTTCGAGCGCTTCTCCTTAAACCCACCCCACCACCGGATATTATCCCATTAAACTTATTCAATTCTCGAATGACGTCACGGTTTACGACAATTTCGTGTTCGGGTTGAAACTGTTATTCATCTTTGTGTTACTATTGCGAATAACCTTTACGTTAAAATAATGAAGAATAGTTTTTACATCGTCCTAATCTTCAAGGTTGATCTTATGACTTACGAAACCTGTTATATCATTATTATACTAATATCCAAATGAATCGAAACTATTTATTTTCCGCTACATTTGCTGGATAAATGAATATTAGTATCTACTACATATATTATAATGCATCCATCTTATTATACCACTAAATAGTAAAATAGCAGTTTATCGTTAAATTGTTTTTCCTTTCGTCTTTATTGAAGGTCAAATATTGTAGTTGATTGTTTTCTGCTGCAGTTGAATACAAATTCGATTTCATTTTTCATTACCGAGTAGGTACCAACAAAAACACAGGAAGACTTTAGGAGCTAAATAATTTCAATAAGATAATTGAGCATTTTTGACCTATGTTTAGTGAATGATTTCGCTGGTTTTCAAATTATGGAATAAAGCTCTTTTAATGATAAAAAATATTTGCGATATCAACCATAAAACACTGATTTGTTGAATATGTTTCGCAACAAAAATTGCACTTTTGTATTGTCATGTAAATGTAAGTTTAATTTTATTCCTTGTAAACACTGAAAATCATAAAAATATTAAACTTTACGCTACATAATATAACAGCAATGAATAATATATAATATAAAATTATTTGAAATAAAACTACTTTGTTTTTTAACTACACGAGTTTATTATTATTTTTTACACAACTAGTTTCGGATAGCAAGTCTATCCATCATCAGGTGCACTTATAAAATTATTAAATTATTGCATGAAATTTCAAGTAAAGGAAAAATAATGAACAACGTAGAGACCTTAGAAATTCAGAAAAAACTTTGATAAATAATCACTTATTCCAAAATACCGTTGCTCTCGATATTTCCAATATCAAAAAACCTCCCCCTGTTCAACCCCCCTCCCTTCTCCCCCACCTCGTCCCTCGCACGTATTTTGACTCCACCCAACACCATTAGTACCTAATTGTATTTGTATTTTGTTACTTTATAAGTGCACCTGATGATGGATAGACTTGCTATCCGAAACTAGTTGTGTAAAAAAGTATAATAAACTCGTGTAGTTAAAAAACAAAGTAGTTTTATTTCAAATAATTTTAACAATGTTGCTACACAACATATACGCTGAATCAATGAATAATATAATATATAATATACTGAATCTAAAATTTATTACAAATAACTTATCTGAACCGTGCTGAGTTGAAGTGATCAATGTTTTTATGCAACAAATTGCCGTTTATCCTGGTTGAATTCCCTAGAAATGTAATGAGATTTGTGGTGTGGTAAGATTTATTTTTTTAAATACATATGTATTAATTGTGTAATAAATTTGTTTCAGTAACGGCAGCACACCCGCCCCAGAGGCCCTGGATACCCCTCACCAGACCTAACAGGACCAGACCAACATGTAAGTTACATTAATATGTATATTGGAAATACTGTTAACAACATTTTGAAGGTGTACAAATACTGGATTATACCCATGTTGGACTATGGACCATGTTGGTAAATGGGTCATTCACGTCGTGGTTTGACATCCCAAAAGGAGTCAAACAGGGATGTGTGATGTCACCATGGTTGTTTAACATATACATGGATAAATGTATGAAAGAGTTGAAAAATATGGGCGTGGGAGCGAGAATGAGTGGTATGATTGTTAGTTGCCTTTTGTACACCGATGACGCAGTGCTTCTTGCTGATAGCAAAGAAGAATTGCAGTCCTTGGTTACAAAGGTTTACGATGTGTGCAAGGAGAGTGATCTGTTAATGAATGTGGAAAAGTCGAATGTGATGGTTTTTGAAAGAAATGAAAATATGACTAAGTGTAAGATTGTAGTAAATGGCGATAGCTTGAAACAGGTGGAAGATTTTGTATATCGGGGAAGCATGTTCACAAGTGATGGAAATATGGACAAGGACATTGAAAGGAGGGTTAGTGCCGTAATAATGATTGATATTAGTCCAACTAACTAACTAACTAACCAACCATCACGCCATTACCCCGAAGGGGTAGGCAGAGAGGATAGAACGCCACACCACTCTGTCCCGGCACACTTCTCTCGCTTCCTCCACATTCATACATCTTCTCATGCACGCACGTCGATTAATCCGACTTCTTACATGCCCACTTTCAAGCACTATATATTATAAATATATTACGAAGTTTCATAAATTTGATATATATTATTATAATATGATGGACGGAATATGGAATGCTGTAATACATCAAGTGGCCACTTAACCCAGCCAATGACAGGTCATAAGCCCTGTAAACGCCTAGATAATAAAAATAAAATATTTCCAAAGCTTCTCTGCTGAGATATGAATAATGAGAAATAGTGTTATTTAAAAAAGAATACATGTTTTTCAAACCATTTATACTGTATATATGTAATACTGTGTACCTACCTAATACAATTTTTAAAACTAAGGACAACTTACCAAAGAAGAAAATTGGCAAATAGTGCATTTTAGGTCGTATACACCTGCATACCCATTTATTATATGAATTATTGTTACTTCGTGGAAGAAATTTACTGCAATTCCTTTCCTACACCACCCTCTGTACAAATGAATAATTATCATCCACATTTGTCTGTGACTGAAACAAATAAATGATTTAGCGATATAAACTAATTTTAAAATACAATGTAAAAAGTAGGAAGAAGAAGAATATTTATTGTATTTCATATTATTGCAATACACAATGTTAACAATTTAAAATTTCTAATCGAATTCCTGTTAGTGACCCCGCAGTTTATTTATTAATAATTGCAATCTAATAAATCTCTACATAATAATAATTCCCTTTGAATATGAATTGCCGGGCTGGGGCTGTATATAACGTATCTGCCCACTGCTCTGTTACATTATTCACTGGAATATTTGCATAATAAATTAGATTTTTGTATTATATTTATTATTATTAGTTCGGATTCGTGGAATGGAGCGAGATGTGAACAATTTTATAGCTGCAATTTGTCAATCCAAGCGATTCCGAGGATTCCTCATACATAATACTTTTGGCTGTATAATTTACTAATCAGTATGTTACACAATTTATTATAAAAAATAAAGGAAACAACTTTAATGTTATATCCTTGAGTTCACCATCTTCAGAGCTAGAGGTACATTGTAACAACAATTTATTTTGAATTTTTCTATTAAATGTATAATATATTACCCGTTTTTCGAGCTAATTAAAATGGAAATTTGTATCTAATCAAGATGCGTGTATACTAATGTGTAATCTATTATGTTAATTATGTAATTTATTTAAACACATCACACATAATAATAATAATTTAACTCTGTGTTTTCCTTATTCCTTATTACTCAAAATAATTCATTTGACTACTTATTCACAATCATAAAAACACTATAAATTTATATAATAATATAACATTTTGGGTCGTGTTCAAATACTTGCACACAAATCTGGATTTATCCCAAGACGGGAGTAGGTATATATTTTTATTTTTATATCCCTACAGAGATGAGGTAGAATTTTTTCAAATTCAGGAATATGGGTATTCGAGCGTTTACAGGGCTTATGACCTGACATTGGTTGGGTTAAGTGGCCACTTTATGTAGGTACTACAACATTTCATTCCGCTTATTAGCGAATAACCAGGTAACATTTTTGATTTTGTATATATGTTACGAATCAAGAATCATTTACCAGCGAGTTTAACGCGCCATCTATGTTACCTGGTGTGGATATTCGCTAATAAGCGGAATGGGGAATGTTGTAGTACCTACAAAAAGTGGCCACTTAACCTAGCCAATGTCAGGTCATAAGCCCTGTAGACGCTCGAATATCCATATTCCTGAATTCCTCATCCCTGTAGGGATATAAAAATAAAAATATAAAAAATAATAGTTTATATTATTTTCTGTAAAACTTACAAAATATCTTCTCTCCATCCTTGGATCAATTTGATTTGATTTTAATTCCAATCACCTGTGCCTTTTATTACAACCTGTCCAATTAACAATTCTCTATGAGAATATCTCCTCTGCATCTTATTACAGTTGGGAACGAGGAGCGTAACAGGGAGACTTCTCTCCGCTTGAGCTTTATTGACTTTTTTCTCAAAAACAAAAAAATTCGGATATCATAAGTGTTCACTTTGCATAAAATTGTTAAAAAAATATTTTTACAACCATGACATCTGTCTCATTCAATGAGAATTGCCCATTAAATGGGATAGGAAAAATATTGAATAGATCACAAACATGTCTAAAAATTGTTGGTTTTTCCGCACAATCGAAAGAAACAAGATAATTTTTAACAGTACCTACTTTTCGCTCTTTGAAACACGATAATGTGCTATGTGGCGTTGAACTTCATGGCGTTGATACTTCTACAAGAATCTGCCTTTGTCTCATTCGACATCTATCCCATTCATTACAGATTTCCTCTATTTCGTTACATATTATGTAGGTGACCAAATGTCCGCTGTTGTCAATCAAAACATGAACCATTATGTTTGCAGGTATCTTCACGGTGATGTGTTACAACGTCCTGTGCGACAAGTACGCCACGCGACAGATGTACGGCTACTGCCCGAGCTGGGCGCTGGAGTGGGAATACCGCAAGAAGGGCATCCTGGACGAGATCCGCCACTACGCAGCTGACATCATTAGCCTGCAGGTCGCATATACTGACATTTCTCTCTACTGATTACTGTGTGACAAGTATGACACTCGCCAGATTGTAAACGACACGATGATAGTTCATAAGAATCCATGTTTTGCTGTGGCAAATAACATTGAAACGAAATCGCCAACAGAATGCTAATTTTCATTCTATGTAAAAGTAAAAATGAAAAATAAAAAACAAACAATAAGACACGCTGAAATCTCAGGTCTCCTAAAACAAATGCTTAATATTCAAATCACACTTGACTTTGAAAAGTCACAACGTGTGAGATACTTTCCTGGAATAACTTGCTCCAAGACTCCCTCGGAATGTACAATGACCATGTGGTCTCCTTCATCTTCATACGAGCTCCTATGGACGACATGTCAGTGTCCTTTTGAGTTATGTTTTTTTTACAAATTTATTCATCAGGTGTGTCCTGGTTTACTAACAAGCCCGTGCAAAGTATTACATTAAGTTTTAAATTATTTTTTCACAGAATTCTGTCCTTATCTAGTTTTTTAATCCTTACAAATATGGATGAAGATATACAGGTGGCCAGTCACTATAGGTATAAATTATTTTTAAAAATTTTAACCTGGAGACAAGTAGAATACCTCAAGGGCTACAAAATGAGATCAAAATATGTTTTGTCAAAAGTGGACTATTTCTCAGATATGAATTTTTTACTGTTTTTATAAATTATTTTTAATGTTTTTTAAAATTTTATTTTTATTTTACTAGCGTTTAACGACAAGTCGTGGAGAACCACCTGATACGTTAAAAGCTTGAAGATTAAATATGTTTTTGTATGATACAAATAAATCATTATTGTACCTACTAGAAACAAAATGTCAATACAAGAAGTGAATTACGTATACCATAGAAAATACCCATAGGGTTATTTACAGCAAAAACACTATTATACCAAAAAAATAAATAATTTAAAGATGCTTTTGAATAATTATTATTTATCAATTTTTTCTTCAATAGCCTGCTTAATAACCTACCAAATAATAAATATATATGCATAAAAAAGTACATTACAGGATTCAAATTTTTTTATTTTTTTATTTGTTAAAGTTGTGACAAGATCTTATTTGTTTCTTCTCATGATTTCAAAACACCTTGGTGTTAAATTATATTATTCTCGTTAATTATTACTAGGGAAAGGGAAAGTAGTAGTAGTAGTAGTAATAGTGGTAATTATTACTATATTATAATCTATTATTTTTCTCAATCCTGGGTATCCTTTTATTACTCTCATAATAATTATTGTAATATTATGTTATTATTAGTGTGTAAAAAATGAATATGTGGCTGTTCTCGTCTTCATTTTTCTATTTCCTAAAATGGAATGTTGTTCTATTTTCAGGAAGTTGAAACGGACCAGTTTTATAATTTTTTCCAACCAGAATTAAAACAAGATGGATACGACGGGATCTTTTCTCCAAAGTCACGAGCTAAAACTATGGCAGAGAATGAGAGGAAATATGTAGATGGATGTGCAATTTTTTTTTCGAAGAACACCTGATAGAGTTTAACCAGTTGGCGATGGCGAATTCAGAAGGATCGGACAACATGCTTAATAGGGTTATGCCAAAAGATAATATTGGATTGGCGGCATTGCTTAAAACTAAAGAAGCAGCGTGGGAAAATGGTAAGATAATTTCATATTTTACCCAACTTTCTGTCAAATCAGAATCATTTCTATTGTTGTCTTTATTTAACTGAATTGCATTCTCAAAGCTTCTTTAAAATTGGTATGAAAAGATGCATGGCGTAAAGGGTTGTATGCCAGGATAGATAAGCGCTCATTTCCTTCTTTGTAGAATTTCAATATGTAATATTCTAAAGCATGGTTGTATGTTGCGATTTCAGGTTTACCAACAGAGCCCAGTCACGTGGGGCAGCCTCTTCTGGTATGCACAGCGCACATCCACTGGGACCCGGAGTACTGCGACGTGAAGCTCATCCAGACCATGATGCTGAGCAACGAGCTGAAGACCATCCTGGACGAGGCGGTGCAGCTCACCAGGGCCCCCAAGGGCAGCTCCTCGCACGAGCCGGTGCCCGCTGTTCAGCTGCTGCTCTGCGGAGACTTCAACTCTCTCCCGGACAGTGGTGAGATATCCTCCTTACCCAGTACCACTCATCCGGGCGCTGAGCAACAACACTAACCCTTCTTTACTAAGAGAAAGATCAGAACCACAGAAACCTTTCAGCAACTCCAGTTCACTGGCGCACGTATCTCAACCGTGAAAGTCCTTTTCTGTTGAAACATTATCGAGCTAGAATTTATTATTCCCTGCCTAGTACAGGGTTGTTCTATAAGGACATAACAATTTTGTATTTGAACACAAACGTACCCTTAAACTTTTTTATATGATCTGTCAATGTCAAAACGTCAGCCAAGGCATACAATTTATCCTGGTGAAGTTCACGAACGAGCAACTTTTTGAAATCATCAAAAATTTCTATCAAAGTCGGTGGTCGCAACTTACTCCAATTTTCAGTCGTGAAAATCATCTTACTAAATTAAGCTTATTTTTGGCTTTATGGCTTTGTCAATAAACAAAATATAGACAGCAAGAAACCCACATGTGCTTCAAGAAATTACATTGCATCCAAAAAAATTTACCGGCGTGGATTTTGTGACCGTATTTTTTCGTCAATATAAATAATCACCCTGTTATTGCCAAGAGAGTTCGCTACTTAATAGACGCAACCTACCATATAATGACCTGTTTTGGCAGGAAATCGCGATTATGATATTTTTAAAATTAATTACGGACATAATAATGATAATAAAAAATTTTCAAAAATATTTTCGTTCGTAAGATATATATCACCATGTAATTATTTTTTTTTTAAATAAATTTGTCTTGTGTCCATTGTTGATAATTCTTCTAGTTTAAATAACTTTTAATATGCCTCTAGAGTCACATTTGAAATGCTGTAATCAAATTTATAATAGTCTCTTTTACTGTCCATGTTTCAAACCTGAATAAAAGTAGATATTGATCCATTATAATATGTATATCAATCCTATATTTACATGAAAGTATCTGTCATCCTATACCATGTATGTCTCTTCTTCCAGGTGTGATAGAGTTCCTATCATCGGGGCGAGTTCGCTCGGACCACCGGGACTTTAAGGAGCTGGGTTATGCCAGCAGCCTCCAGCGCATCTCCGGTACCGAGAGGCCCAACGAGTTCACTCACCCCTTCAAGCTGGCGTCTGCCTACAGTGAAGACATTATGCCTTACACCAATTACACGTAAGGACACATTTCAACCCGTTGATTTAGCAATAACGGAGTGGAACTACATCTCTAACACCCAGGCTTGGGAAAAATTACTTTTGATTTCCGTGTTCTCTCCGGGAATCGAACCCGGAACCTCCGTATCATGAATCCAGTGTCCCAGCCATCACGCTATGGAGGCCACCTCACATGTCAGGAATCCACTAACCGTAGTGTATTTTTTGTGTTCGATTTATATTTAAAACAATTAACACGGAGTAGGTAAACCTACACAGAGTTTGCGATACTTTACCTAGAAAGTGTTTCTATATGACTGACTGACTGACTGATCACAGTCCCCTGCCTGACATCTAGGGCCATCTAGAAATTTCTTGTACTTTTATGTAGTCTTGATGGTTTACAATAATACAATTTGTGTTTCAGGTTTGACTTTAAGGGGATAATAGACTACATCTTCTACTCTAAGCACAACATGATTCCCCCGGGCTGTTGGGACCCCTGTCGGCCGACTGGTTCCGGGAGCACAAGATCGTCGGCTGCCCGCATCCGCACATTCCCTCCGGTAGGTGCAGCTTACATAAAGTGGTGCTTTGCACCTTTAATTTATACATTGGTTAGATAGGAAATCGTTCCACCACTAGCGTGACCTCTGTACTCTCCCCGCAGATCACTTCCCGCTGCTCGTGGAGCTGGAGATGGCCCCCGGCAGCGCGCCCTCCAACGGCCTGATCTCCCGGCGGTAGCACGGCGCCGCCCCCTGCCCCGCGCCCCCTGGAATGCCCAACTAGTGGTATGTCGCCCGCCGGTGGAACATCAGGAAGAGGACTCAGTATCTGCCACGCATCCCATTTATTCAACGTTTGATATACATTTTTTAATATATCTATATTTTGAAATGTGTTTTGACTCCGCATTTAATAGGTTTTTTAACGTATACATCGTATGATTTGTATATATGTTTGTATTTTATTATGTATATTGCTGTCGTATTACTATGTTCTATTACCCGATACCTCTCCTTCCCGTGTCCTTACTTAAGTTTGTGATAATGTAGAAGTACGACCAGCGGCGAGGTACGAGGACCAGTGGTAAGCCAGAGTGCCGAGTACCGAGTACCTCGCCTACCACCGCCACTATTGTATTGTTCTGATCAGTTAGTGGAACACAAATTACTGGCGGATTAGGATGTGTTTATGTACTGTTAGCATTGTGGCACAGAACCTTGAATACTATTTTGTAAATGCCACCTGAGATGTAGCATATTTTTATAAATAAACATAGTAATATACGCGGTATTGAAATGAATTTGATAAGGATTATTATAGTTACATTAAATGATAAGCTTGACAGTGGTGCGCGCGCATACTCGGTTTCTCTCTTTACTGCCGTGTGGTGAATACTGTGATTGTGTTCTCTGTATGTTTTGTCTTTTTATGTAGAAACTACTTTTTACTCGAAACAATGATCCATTTCAAATAAATGTCACATTCTTAAAAGAGCAAAAGGCAAAGCATCATGATCCCTTTTTTATTTTTGTGTGCAAAAATTTTTTTGTGCATGTGAAATCTATTTCACATGAAATCTCTATGAATCATTATTTTCACTAGGATTATTCGCATTGTAGTTTATTTTAACTTGTAAGATGTTTAGAATAGGCGATTTATTCACCTCTCATACAATTGTTTCATCCATTTAATTTTTTTTCATATGGGAGCGACGTTATATTAATTCATTTCTACTATCATTACATCATCTTTCTTTTATTTTGCTACTTATAATATTACGCACTCGAGAATTATTAACAACTTGGATAAAATCATCACTTTTTATGTTTGCCTTTATCCGACTCCGAAACGTCTCTGTATTATGAAATAATGATTATTTCTTGGGAACCAAGTGAGTTTATTTGATTCTCCGTTTATAATGCCTTCATTTTACTCTCTTCTTTTTGATACATTTATTTATTCCATTAATAGAACATCTGTTAAAATTATAACTTTGTTGACGTAATTTATGTTGATTTTTTGTCTCTCTTAGTTGTGGATTTTAGATAGTATTTATTTCATCGGAATCACACATTGAAGCGACCAATGGGGATATATCTTGGTATTGTAATGTAATAATAAAGTAACTAAAATGGGAAAGTGGCATTTGATGGACAAAATTTATACAGTTTGAATTACTAGTTGATTACTTTGACGGTTTTTTAAATACCATTTCAGTTAGAATATTACTTACATTATTACACCGCATATCTCACAAAACATGTTTTCCACATCTCAATGCAAAAACTTGTAAACTATCAAAATCATAGGAAAAATGTACTTTATCATATCGCCATGTTTTAAATGCTTTTGCAAACAGGATGATGGAAAAGAAAAAGGTTTTATAAATGAAGCAACAATATATTAGAGTGCCCCATTGGTTCAGTAAAGTCCATTTTCAGTGGTCAGATTTAACATGGTAGGATTATAAAATTGGGTGTGTTTTGGAATAGTTAATAGCACTATAGCAAACGTTCACGTTTCTCATGTTTCTAACTTTCTGGTTATATCTATCCGAGTTACAAGTTATCTTTAGGTGTTTTAGGTAAGGAAAAGGGCTGTATTGGCAGCAATAAATGTAACAAATCCTGATTTGTTGTACAATGGCGGATGTAGTGGGAGAGTTAGGTGTTGTCACTAAATGTAGATGTGATATTTACCTTGTTATAATGCTCTGAATAATTATTATAGTCGTTAATATCCGGCCAAAATGTATTTACCACCAATATTTTGTGACATTAAAGCAACCAAATCAAAAGTATTTTTTTATTAAAAAAAAAACAAACGACTTTAAAAAATGTACCTACATGTTATTTTAACCAAAAAGGAATCAACGAGTTATTAAAAAAACTTCTGTAATAATCTAATAAGTATTGTGTGTGTCTGCGTAGGTTATTGGTAAATATCGTTTAATCATATTTTAAGAGTGAGTTTAATCTAAAATTGAAACTACGGGTTTATTAATTACTTTGTTCCTTTTTATAGCTACTTCATAACCGTTTCTAGTAGAAATTTAGTGACTTGACCGCTGTAACTGTGAAATTTCCCTTTCTCCAGCAGGTACTACTAACATATGAACTGGAGCCAAATGCTTTCTTCACTCGGTAAAGAGACTTGTAATTTTAATCATTTTTATACTAACTAAGAGTGAGATCATCTACTAACAGATATATGTATTTTATTTTATTTAGATTTGGTAGTCAATCGTGATTTTATAATTTTTTTTATGCTGGTAAAATAAATCATAAATAATTTCCCAGTGGGGAAATAAATCAAAATTTTAAAAATCAATTATTATATTCTTGAATACTTTAGTCATTTAAAAATATGTAATTTATTTGTGTATTTTTATTGCAATGTATTGAACTAAAATTATATTTATCTGTGTGCAATAATATTTTATTTTTTTTGAGTATTTTGTGAATCAGAATGATTTTATTTTGAGTCAGTTTCTTTCTGTAAATCTATCGCAATATTATTCGTCTCGAAGCATAAACCTGTTTACAGTTATAAAATATCAAATGGTAAAATTGTCTGTAATATTGTGTTGTTTTTGTAATACATTACTTTAATTTAATTTGATCGGCAGAAAAATGTAATAGAGGCTAAATAATAATAAACCCTTTTATCAATGTGATTGTAAAACTGATAAAAATAGATATTTAATATTTTCTTATTGATATTTACCGTACATACTGACTGATTTTTGGATTCAAGAAATTCTGATTTCTTCAATATTTTTGTTTATATCCACTCAAGCGACCGCCCAAATACCTAAAAATAGCTGCAGGAAGTTGAGGCTCACAAATTTTGTTCTTTTTAATTAGACCCGATGTTGTGTAAGTTTCTCAGGCGATATTGTCTCCCAGCGTCGTCGACATGTCGACCAGAAATGCGTGCGATACTATTATCGCTTGAGAATCTTACCATCTGTGTTGACTATAGAGCCCAAGTTAGTTATTATTATCTACTGATAACCAGAATCAGCATTATTTGAATCGAGTAATGGATATTTGGAGAAATATATATGTCACTGTGATGGTGATGTATGGTAATATACTATGTACTATGTATGTACATTAACAAAGATCATATCTCTGCATTTCGGCTGAATTCCATACAATTTCCCATTTTCTTTAACTTACTTTCCAATTTTCCTGCTCACATTTTGGTATTTTCCTAAATCATTAAACAATTGTGATTTAGTACACTTATTTTACTGTAAATGATTGTGAAAAGTAAATTTTTAGACTTTTTCTTCTTAATTAACAAAAAGCGAGTATTTAATTTTGACATAGAATAATTGGCTTTCTAATGTGTGATATAAATTACAATAAATATTGTAAATTGCTAAGTGTTTTAGATAGTTTGGAATTATCTTATCAGCTACTCGTAATTTGTGTAGTAAGTTTATTAATACGGACTGTTTGGTTGTATAACTATGTATAAATTTGGCACTCTGGATTAACAGAAGTCGACTAAATACCACCACCTGTAAATATGATACTCCATCATTAGTACTCCACAGAGATGTGGGATATTTGGTCGCCTCCTCGACTGAACAGAGCTTGTGGATTACTACAGTTTGTAGCAAACTTTACACTCTTCCAAAATGTTTCTCTTTCTGTGCATATCAATATGTAATCTGTCTGCTGGAAACACCCTTTAAAATAAGACAGAGTATTTGTGATTGATTTTGTGTAATTTAAGGAGCAATGCCAGTATTGTGTTAGTCCAAAAAACAACTTTTTCTTTTTCTTCAATTGTAAAATAATCGTTTTGAATTATTTTGACTATTTTATTGTAAGATCTTAAAACATTTCACCTGACCTCCCGTTGCATCCGACACCAGAAGTGGTAAATTGCTTTTAGTTGATTTGCGGTTTAGTAGAAAGTCGGAGGAAGGTAATTGCGTGATGTTTGATGATCGGAAGATCTAGGTGTTAGAACAATGTGCAGATTTAGGATATTAATTAATCAAATTATTGTGTCGTCAAATTTAAAATGGTTCTTGCACGAGATACTTAGGTAAAACCTCAAAACCCTTCAATTTGCAGAATTTTCTTGTGGTAATTTTATGTACATTATGTGACACTCGAAATATCCAAATATGTTTTTAAAATGTGATACTGACGAATAAATATGAAATTGAAAGATTATAAAATGATAATAATTGAACGAGTGTATATCACCTGCCTGAGATAAATTCTACTGTGGCGTCTCTTGCACAATTATTGAACTATCAGATGTTTAGATATATTAGGATAAAATGAAGTTGTACAATGTTCAAAGAGATTTCCTCCTCCCAGAGAAAAGTTTTTGTGTGTTTATGATGAAAAATATTAATTAAAATATCTGTTGCACGACGAATATAAATTTAGTAAGGATTAAATCTTTATGATTGGTCTTAGTTGTATAATAAGTCGGAAATGTGCTTATATTACATGTATAACGGTGGTGTACTATAGTAAGGTAATGTTGATGTGATGCGTAATAGTGGGATACAGTAATGGTTACTTCCACACCAACTTGTAGGTAAATAGCACCCTTCTTACTAGGGAATATAAACATTTCACTTGTCGCCTTTTCTTTATTGTGACTTTCATAGCCAGTTAAGTAATTCTTCTAATTGCTGTTCTATCCTCTTGTTTCTTGACATATTTGATGAAAATATTGAATGACCAGCTAAAATTTGAGTAGAAAACTTATGCCTCCTGTAATTGAATAAATTTTCTGAAGTAGATGAAATAATAAACCTTCATGAAAGTAAATATAATGTGTATAGATTTAGATGACCAGTTTCGCCTTACATTTTGTTAAACAAATAGTTGGTATGTAAACAGAATGAACCTTTAAATAGTATTATGTATATTTTGATGTAATAATGTAGACCAAAATGTTTAATTGTAATAAATTCCTTTAATATGCCACTTGTCACGAAGAATCAGGAATATAGTAACAAATTTACCTCCCGTAGCAAAATATCTGTGAATAAACTTACAGACGTGGAATAAAATTCTATTTTGATAGGTTTATAAACAGACTGTTACACATTCATGCATTGTACATATACTTTCCAAGTGCACCCATTCTCTAAAGTTATCTCAATTTTCTCTTTTGAAAAATAATAATTACCAAGGCTTTATTCAGTTTAACATTTAAAACAAAGATCTCATTATAGAAAGCAAATAGTTTGCAAAATTCGGTTGTATTTTAGATTTTATTGCGATATTTCATAAGATCAAAGCACAAATAATCAGTTTCCCGCTTAGTGTTACTCTGGCTGCACAAAGAGTCTGTACATGCTTTAGGTGGTCAATCTAAAACTTTATCAGGGTAATATGTTCTCTATAGTTTGGTTAATTAATTCTAGAGTATTTTAATTGTAAAGATTTTTTTAATGTCACCCGTTTTTTTAGAGATACCCCATCATTTTATGTAATGAATGAACTATAAATCTTGTAAAAATATTAATGACAAAAAGTGTTGTATTATTTGATATTATTTTGTAAGTCGACCAGACACCTGTATTGAAATTTGGCCACTCAACTTATAAAGGTGTATATTTATTGATAGATCTATTTGTAAAATGGGCGATGGCAGGTTTTTTCTTAAGACAATTCCTTATTGTTAATACATAATTCCAGAGACATTTATACACATATAGTAGCTCAAGAATAAGACTGCAGGTATAATTATGTCCCTATCCTAACCCAATGGCGAGTCAGGGGTGGAGAATATGCTTTACATCACTGTGATAAAGACAATATACACCAATACCTGAACACACACCATATTAAATTTAATGAAAAGTGATAAATAAATACTTACTATTCGTATTTTGTCTAAATCATCTATATATCTACCTTCTTTACCAGAAAGTACAAAATAATTATACTTTGAAGGTGTCTGGCCGACATTAACGTATTGTACCGCTTTTAGTTAACTGAATTTAATTCCAAATAGATTGTAAGAGGACGTATTGTCGCTTGCCACAAACTATCTGTGATTCCTGATTCCTAGCATGTTGGCTACTTATCGTTCTTAATATTCTACTCCGACCTGGTGCTTATCCTTTACTGTCACAATACTTGATGCACTCTGCGTGTGATGTGTTTGTAACCATTATGTACAATTATTACATCTCTCATATGAAAGGAAAAATAAAAATATATGGATGAATACAACAAGCTGTTTTTATTCTATACAAACTCTCTATTACACTATCTCTTATAGGCCTAAATATACTTGAACACAACGTCCTTGGGATTATCCACAGTCTGCAGTTCCAGGGTGACGGGACACTGCAGCCAGTTGGAGAGCAGTTCCTCCGTGTAACCGATGAGGAAGTACATCTTGCTGGGAGTGATTGACCTCTTGATAAGGGACGCCACACGGATATGATTGTGCTGCCGTTTGATGATCACTTCCGATAGGACCAAGTTGTGCCATGTTCCCGTCATAAATCTGCGGATGAATATATCTTCTACTGCCCAGTCTCCGAGCGCTCGTAATCCTCCAGTCATATTTGCTGAAATAAATCAATCGTGAGAATACTCATTCTTCGTGGTAGTACAGTGGATAGCACGCATTGGCCTACCACGCAAGAGATCGCAGGTTCTATTCCACGCGGTCAATATGAAATACTTTGGGTTGGTTGCTTCAGCAGCATAAGAAGGCTGATTACCTTATCTTTATGTAACAAATCATCAACGTTTACTACACCTGATGTAGCGATGCAGTGCCCTACTATTCACCATAGGTAGGGTAAAGGGAATAAGGAAGTAGTAGTTTGTAGTTAGTAAAATATACCGTGGTTCTACTAGACATTTGATCAAAAACCAGTCATATTCACTCCCTGTGTGGAACAAATGGAACTCCGGGAAGTTGGACCCGACTTGGGGGACGGGAACTGATGGCTGATTGCTTGGCTTGGAGGCAGTTTGTAAAATTCATATCAGAATGGTCGCTATGGTATCAGTTTGGACAACGGTTATGATATGCTATCCGCTGGTGATGCACAAAAAAATCACTGTCCCTTATTACTATGTTTGGACAACTATTGAACAAGTTACATTAATACTTTGTACTGACGTGAAACCTAAATCGCAGTAAAAACAAAAACACTTTCGGTCCAACCTGACCATGAGGGCCCATGGTATTGACAATACAGTGAACTTCGCCAACATTGGCCCTGTAGATACAGTTAAACCGATTATATGTTTTACAGGGCTGTGTATATTAAAAAGGTTATAATTTTCATGAGTTCACTTACAAGTGTTCCATGAATTCCATGATTTTCTGTGAGCAATAAAATGAGGAGGATTTGCCATTTCATATGTTAGAGGTTTGTTGCGCTTTGGCGTGATTCTGTACTTTCCTGAAGTTACACGGGAAACCACGGCTGTGGTGTGAATAGCACATTTTAATGGCTCAGCATAATGTGAAGCTAAACTGGGATAGTAAGGCCTAGTAAATTAAATAAATATACTGCTTACAGGTATCGTCTTAAAGTTAGAACAATCATTCAACAAGTTTTGTAATAGAAACAATTTTTTTTTGTTTATTTGTTATCCACAACATTGTTTCCAACACAAAAATTATATGATAATAGCAAAAAAGTGTTGTTTTTATCTAGGTATATTTTTATCCACAAAACTACGTATGAATAAAACTAAAATTTATCACTCACGGATTTTGATAGATGCGCTAGTTGTAGAGCATAAAAATGACTTTGTATTTATATTTAATACTGTATTCAAATAATTAAAATCCTAAAATTCCCGACATAACATAACCTAACAAAACGAGGCGAAACCATAGATTTAGAATCCGAATCTTCCGTCAAGAACGAAACGTCAAAAAAGTGCTGCCATTGAAAAATATTGCCGATTGAAAATAACAACAGGTGCCTACCTTTAGAAAATAACAACTTGAAAGTTGTACCTAGTACCTAATAGTATTTGGAATTAAAAAAATGAAAAACTAAAATGTCATGAAGGAAATACGAAATAAGTATATTTGTTTTTGTTTGCTTCGTAAAATATTTAAAATAAACATGTACATAAAATACAAATGTGTAGATATATGCTAAAAAGAATATGATATGACAATTTACTAAACATGTTTTAATACACAATTTTAAATTATTTTATTTAAATTTTTATGGGAATCATTTGAAAAGAAATCACTACGTCCCCATTTTTTTTTAAATATTAATTTTTTTAATTTATTTTATTTGATATACAAACATAGATATATGTTATTTGGAGTTTTACACATCGATTTTTATTTGCTTTAAATTGCACTGTATGGGCACGCTAATTTCAGTGTATGTTGTTTTTATTTACAGCAAGGTGGTTACGGTAAGTAGAATTTCAAGCACGAAGAGTGGTGTATAAACTATTTGAATGGTCAAAGTTCTAGAGTTTTCACGGCCTTCAGAATACAGATTATGTTTTTCTGGGTTATTATGCCGTATTTTGTGGGATTTGTGTTTTGTCTGAAGATGGACAATGCAATGTGCTCCTAAACGTTGGCAACATAAAGCCCATAAACGCGGCATAATATCCCAGAAAAACAACCTGTATCTGACTGGTATTCATTGGTTAAATTTTTACATAAAAATATTACGGATGTGGTGGTGAAAATAGTGACCTAAGATAGGACACAGGACACGTCAGATCACTAACCCAACTAAAGCTTTCACCTTTACAGACATCATGGGAATTAAACTGATACTACCTACATAATGTTATGCTGAAATCATCCATTTGCATACTAACCGGTTTCTCAACAGTAAATTAATGAGATCACAAAATCAGACTATGTCCACAGGTTGAAACATGGATTATTACTTAACATTAGATTTACATTAAAAAACCGACGAAATTTAAAAAATAATACATTACATAGGTAATGTATGAACTTTGTCCATAATTTTTGCCATAGGTGATTTACTATAAGTTTAATGTAATATGCCAGTATCTATAATATGTAGGTACACGTCTTTATTTAAATTTCCTTGATGGTACACCATAGATGGGGATCTTCTACGTACATTCCATACCTTCAATACTCCAATGATACGATAGTGGTGATTTTAACCACATTTCTATTATACATTCAGTTGTATTAAATGACTGGATAATGTAAAATACTCGGGGGAGGTTCTTGAGAGCCATGGGTGCTTAGTGCTTAGCATAAACAAACATCTTGATCGAATCACACTTTGTAAGGAAAATCATTGCCAGCGAAGAAATTAATGAGTTCAATTTAGATTTTGATGTGTGTCGGCACTAAGGCCCAAGATCCTCAACGGGACTAGAATTTTCAGTTCAAAGTAAATACTGGAAAACTTTAGAGTTTTTTAGCATATTCTGCAAATTTTTGGCGCCTTCTTGGTTTTTCGTTGTTTTTTTTCTTCTAAATTCTATGCATTTACATTTCCGGATTACTTTACATTTTTCATTTATTCGTTAAATTAATACAGATAATGAAAGAAAAACATTTTACTGTCTAACTAGGCCCTAAATCCGGCAGTAAATAAGGCAGTAGATACTAACATAAATTTGACACGTATTACTTTCTTTTTATAAAATTAAATTTTACACAAAGGAATAAAAAAGTAAAAAAAAAAACATACAAATTAAACATAAAATACAAAATACTTATAATAATAAAATTAACAATAGGTATATTGGGAAAGCAAAATCAATAATTAAATATCATTAATATTACATGCGTGAAAAAGAAAAAAACACACACATATTAAAGTAAATGAATATAATTCAAATTTACCAAAATAATTCAACATATCTTTTAAAATAAAATAATGTCCAATCATATAAAAATAATGAATCGAAAGATCACTGAACCGATAAAATTAAGATTATCCTAAAATCTACTTCACCAATTTTCACGGAGGAAGTAGGTAAGCATTTATTGCGATTTATAGTACTTGGTGAAGTAATGCGGTGATCAAAGCACTATTTGGTGCTATATTACGGGAAAAGGAACCTATTATGATGTAGCATTATACTGACCAATTATTCAATTTTAAAATTCTCAAACCCGTGTATGAGTTTTTTGAGAAAAGATACGTTTATTTATTTATTATTTAGTACATATACATGGTGTAACCAAACTCGTAGTATAACCCGAAAACTAGTGAATCTACATCACATTTGGAGTCGAATGTGTAATATGACTTTTGAATCCAGGTTGATTTTTTTTTCTTCTCATAAAAGCTTTCATTAGTATCTACCGCAGATTAAGTCAAATAGCACGAATTTTTATTCATATCCGGTTTTTTATTTTATTTCCTTTATGAGTAATATTAATTTGACTAAACAAATCATTTTTGTAAACAATTTGAAAAAAAATTATGGAAAAAAAAAAACAATTTTCTAGAAAACTATGGGTCAAATAAAAAAATAATCTATAAAATAGACTCAAAATATGATATAGATTCACTGGTTTCCCGTTTATACATCGAGTTTTGTTGCACGGTACATACATACTTACTACATACCTATTCAACCATTTACTAGGTACTACTACTTTCCCTTATACGCACCTTTACGCACAGGTTACTTACCTTAGCAACACTTAAAACTGAAATGCCGAATTGGGCTGACTTCTAATAAAAGCTGTTTTTAGTACCACATGCTACATATTTATGATCGAACCGATTTTTATCTACATACCTATATATTTTTAGATCCATGCTGCTAACCTATATATTTGCAAATTCAAAATTAAGAACCCGTTTTGAGTTTCCCAGCGAGGAATGCATTAACAAATATAATATGTACAAACATAATAAATGTAATAAAATTGTTTTACTTGATTTGCTAAAGATAATTGAGTAGCAACACTGACTTATCAGAACTTATTTCGAAGAATTTGTTTTCTAATCCGTTAGAATAATGTAGGTGAAGATGACGCGATGTCTTGTGATAATAACTATATAATTATGTAGGTACTACTATCAACACATCTCCCATTATGTTAGTCAGTAATTGGACTATCTCTGACAACACCTCATACAAGATTCACACAAAAAGGATGGAGATACATATTATTAGATATGCACGTAGGTATTAAAGTAGGTAGATACCTATTTAAATGGTGGTTGGTGTTGATGGCATCGCTATACATGTAATGCTAAGTTACTTGATAAAATAATATAGTAGTAGTAAAATATAAACAAAGTTGTATAGTATCTAAGACATTTGACTCGAATCTACCTGTGATTTTTTGGTCAAATTACACCCAAAAAAATCGTCGGTCTCGTGGCATGGTGGTAGTGTTTGGCTACCATGTATGAGGTCGTAGGTTCGATTCCCGATGGGGGAATGCAATTTTCACAACAAAAAAAAAATTTCATGTGTGATACCTTGGTTCGGCGCTGAAGCGCAATACTGATCATCTTGCCTTCATGTAATAAATTACCAAGATTCACTGCATTTGGCGTACTAATCCACGAACATACCATCAGTGGCCATCACCTACACGTTCCTCCCGGTCTCAGCCATTACATAATATCAAAATAGTGGAATATTTTCACTTTGACTTATTTACGAGACCATACCGTTTACCTCTACTTCTTGAATAATATGCGCACATTTTATTTTGAAGTACGAGAAAATTACAGGGTATCTCTGTACAATAAAGTGCAATAAAAGAGTTCATCTAAAATTAGCTGATATTCAAATACAGTGCCCAAATGAAGTTTCTAATCCGATTAACGTCATGCATCTACTTTATTGTTCATTGATCATCATCTAACCTTTCGACTTCTCGAATTTAATGTTTGGTTTAAGTGTACAATCTTTTATTCTTAATGTCTTTTTCATCTTTCACAAAGATAAAATACTAACTTTACTAAATCATCGAACTCTGCATTTTTCCAAATTTTACAAGCCAAAAGACTCCACTAATACAAATATATTTATTGCATATTATTGTAAGTATCATAATAACTTTTTAAACTTATGCTACGTCGGTCATCCTAAAATTAAACGTTACCCTTAAACGTTTACAAAAAAACACATTAACTGTCGGGTAAGCCATACGACACGCCGACCATTCAATATTCCATACAGTTTTCGCTTTATACGGGACAGTTTGCAGTCTGCATAAGAAACTGTACTGTTTCCTTTAGATAAACCAGTACACCTAAGACAGATAATTTACATGAAATATTTTGCTATTGTAACTAAGCCTAAACAGAAGACAAATGTTTCGACTTTTGCTAAGTTCATCCTCACAATATATCTGTTGGTACAGGTCGCAATGTCGTCAGGAGCTTGCTTAGCTCTTAGCCACAGAATGAAGGACTAAGAATGGTAATGAGATTTTGATATAGGTACATTTGTAGTACATACATACCTATCTCCGAATGCCTACTACTATAAACTCTTATTACAAGTGAAATAATCGATAGCTACTCGTACATTTTATTTACGCGAGGTTTTTAACATTTATTTAGATAATATTGCTGTATTTTAGTAAACGATTTAGCTCTTATTAAGGTAGGTAGGTACTAATAAATAGTGAAGCCCGTGAGAGTGAAAATGAACTTTTATGTAATTAATTCTACCAAATGTTACTTATTACCGTTTACCATACCAACATACTACTGTTAACCTACATCAAAATGCTTTATAGATCCTCGATCTTACCTTGATCTTGTGCTACGGGTTAAAATATTTCGATAAAATTTTGGGTTATAATTTTTAGTTTACAGTTAGAACACAAAAGAGACAACCCAGTATGGTAGATACTTTTGAGAATAAATTTATCATTAGAGATGCACCCGAAAAGGAATTATACAGGGTGGCCTCTTACTTGAGGTACAAAAAACCCAGTAGGTGAGAAACGAGACGAAATGAGACCAAAACGCGTTAAAAAGTGAGCCATTCGTGAGATATTATTTTCTTACTGTTTTTTCGTTGATTTAACCAAAGTTTTTATTTGATGTAAATATTAATTTTTTAACTTGAATGAAAAGGTAGGTTATTTAAGAAAAAAAAAATGGTTCCGTTATTTCAGAAGTACGATTAAATTTTCCTATCAACAAGGAAAGCGCTAGCGACGGGGAAAGGGAATAGTTGCGGGTGTTTATTTTTACGGTTTTAAAAAAAATCGGTATGTACCTACAATAATGTACGTTCGATCGCGATTGGAGCCAATGCGTTAAATTTATAAATGTTCCAAATAGAGAGCCATGATGATAATGGGTAATGGTGGTAGGTAATTTACGTCACAGGTTATTTTACAAAACAAAATATTTCTCATAAAATTTGTAAAAATATTTTTCAAATAATTTTCATTTAGTTTATTTGTTTAAGGAATGACTAGTAAAGCGATCGTTTTAGCTGCAGAAAATGTATTAACTTGCTCAATCATCTTCTGAATGGTACACAACTCAATGGCAAAAACCGACAAATTACACAAACACACATACTGACACACCACCCTCTCACACACTCTCACATCAAGTCTCTCGGGACATGGGATTCCCACGAAAGAATTTTACATAAAAACAACTCACGTTATTATCGCTTGTTTGATTTACCTAGTGATGTACCCAAACGGTCATCAATCTTATTAAATACGAATTTAGAAGTGGGTCTGTGTGGAGTGTGGAGTGTGGACCCGACCGGTTCTGTGTTCTGCTTGATGTTGGTAATAGATATTAGTAATAATCTCTACCAACATCCGCATATGTACAGTGTACTGGATAACTCCCTTCCATGTTAGTTAGTTGTACTAGCACCAACAGTTGCTGAGCTAACTAGAGGAAAAAGGTTCATCAGAGGAGAAATGAATTGCTCACCAAAAAAAGAAAAAAATATAGATACCTAGGTAAAACTTGTTTATAAAAATCATTTAATTTTGAGTTTATTTTCTATTCAAGTCAAGTACCGCACATTTACTATTTTTATTCCAATTTATCTAGACAACCCAAGGAAATATAATTTTCACTCTACCACTTCGCTAATCAATTCGAAATATCTAAATTGTTAATTAAAATTCCATTAAAAAAAATGCCTTAAGATAGTAATTAATTTGTTAAATTTCAATGATGTCGCGGGTTCGATTCCCGTAGAGGGTCAATATGAAATATATCTTTATATGTGATTTTCATATTAATATTTCATGTGTGATACCTTGGACTGTTTCTGAAGCGTAAGGCTGATCACCTTATCTTCATGTATTAAAATGATCAAGATACACTGCACTTGGTGAACCAATGCAGTGCCCTATGCACCATTGGGTGTGGATAAGGGATAGTAGTAGTAGTATTAGTAGGTAGTAGCAGTAGTAGTAGTAATACGTACTACGAAACGTTCCATAGTACAAACACTATTACTCCCTATTTTAGATTACGCTGAGTTTGATCATTTGTCTATTCATGGATTACCTCTTCGATCGCGTGATCAAATACACTCCTGATACCTGCCCATAGTTCCTCCTACTCCAAGTCTTTTACAGTGCATGCGGCTCGACTATGGAATCAACTCCCAATTGCTATTAGGAAGCCGAATCAGTCACATCTTTTAAAAAAAACGGCTGAAAAAACATTTCCTATCTCTTCCTTAAATTTTATTCCTGTTTTACCTCCCGTCTATTCCTAGGTAGACATTAGTGTGATAGTGTGTGTGTGTGTGTACTAATGGGGGGGATGGAAGAGAATGTAGAAATGTTTAAAAGGTAAAAAAAATTTTGAAGATCTGTTATTGCGCTTACGATAAATACCCGCACTACGTTCTTCTTATATTGGTTGGTTTGGAAGAAATTGCCAATTTGGGCAATAAAACCCGCCAATGTACACAAATTATTTGTAACAAAAAGTCAAATAAATAAAAATAAATAAATAAATAAACTTTTATAAAGAGGTTTCAATTTTCAGTGTTTTTTAAAATTAATAAATTAATGCGTTTCTTAGATACGTAAATAACTCATTTGTTACTTATTACATTGCTTTAACTATGAGATTTGATAATTACTTCCTATATGAGCTTCATGTGAGTTGGAAAGTAAATTTTGTGTTCTTATTTTTGTGAGGGCGGCGTTTAGATTGAGGATCGAGGGAGCTTTGTATTTCTGGCCCGTGATAAATTTCTTTCAGATTCATTTAGTCCTAATCATATAATTAGATCCCGTTCGATGGGCTTAGTATTGCTATGAATCCTCCTGGTACCCTCCTGAGTGCCCCATCTGTGATCAGAATAATATTGTTAATTACGAACGGAGTCCACTTCGATTCCCGGTCGTTAATATTGCGTGAGATATTTATTACACCAAACACTTCTAATCTGAACGAGATGCTCAGTTAACAGTGATTGTCACACAATAAAAACATTTTTTATTTTTTTAACCACTAAGTTCGACAGGCCAGGTAGGCTAATAACAGAGGGGAAACTTAATAATGAAACAGAACCCAGAGCATTTAAATGACCTTTATTTCTTGCGTATGTTACTTTTACTAATAATAATTTGAATATTTTACCTATTTATATATTTTATTTATTTAAGGTATTATAACAGCAATACAAAAATATAGTATACAGAGTAAATAAAACATTATAATGAAGCCAATAAACAAGGAGATCCACAAAAAAACATTTAAGAAAAACAAAGGAGGGAAATACCAACCTAAATTACATTATATTAAAAGAGCGGAGGGCGGGTGGGTGGGTTACACACGGTATGCGGTATTTTCTGGGAGTCAGATGTAGTATCTGGGAGAAAGGGTGATAGAGTGGGTGCAACCATATGTTGTTTGTGTGAATTCCTAAGAGAATAAATACAATCCGCTGATTTTTAAAACATGAGAGGGAAATAATATTCTATTTTATGACTCTTATATAAACATTTTTGGGGATGTTCAAATACTTGATACACAAATCTGGGAATGGGGATGTTTGTCCCAAGACGGGAGTAAGTATTTATTTCAGTGTTAAATCCCTACAGAGTTGAGGTAGAATTTTTTTCAAATGCTTCAGAATATGGATTTCGAGATGTTTACAAGGCTTATGGGATCTGCCATTGGCTGCGTTTAAGTGGTCCACTTTATGTAGGTATTACATACGTTCCCCATTCCACTTATTTGCGAATAGTCCCACACCAGGTAACAGTTTAGATTTGTAATATATGGTTACCGCATCGAAAAGCATTACGCACCAGCGAATGGTTCTAAAGCTCCATCTATGTTATTGATATTGAATGGTTAATTCGTCTTATTAGCAAATACCTTTATTGTAACCCAGCCATTGACAAGTCATAAATCCGTAATGTAAACGCTCGCCTATAATCGTCGAACATTATCCTTGAATTAAAAAAAAATTACTCATCTCTTGGGAATATAAAATGAATATTTATGTTTGTTTTGGTTTAAAACCCACCAAAATGTTGATGGAAAACCACACCATAATTGTTGTAAAAGAAATTTATTTAAAGGACATTATTAACATAACAGACCTTTCAGAATATTTTTTGATATCGTGGTTACAAGATTTGAAATTAGTTTTGTAAATTAAGCTATGATTTCTAGAAAAACAATGTCCACTAGAAATATAAATTTTCAAAGAATAAGTCACACAATACCTAGTGATATTATTTCTCGTAGGTTAAAATATATAATTGATTTGGTTTCGTTTCAATAGTAAATAGTTTTACTCGCCTTGATCTTAAGCTTTACATAACCAATACATACAGCATCATCAGTTCAAACTTGAAAGATTATAATCATTATCAGATCTATTATAATGATTAAGTACGAGTACGGAGACTCGCAAGTATAGTTACTAATTACCTTAAATTGAAGGTTAGTCCTTGATTTGTTTTTCTGTCTGTACATTTAACATAATAACCGGCTATTGAAGCCTTTTCTTGAAATAGTCTAATTGTTAATAGTTCACTTCCTGCAGATGGGGTCACGGGTTCGACGGTAAAAAAGAAAAAAAACAATTATCGGTAATGATTTTATAATTGCAAGTGAAAGACATTACCTACAACTCACGGGAATCTGCGAATTAAAATTTGATATAAAATTAAAAGAAAAGAAAAAAATGCAGTTCGAAAAAAGGTAAAAAAAAAAAATGTTTTTCAAAAACAGTAATAATGAAAATCATAAGAAACACTCCAACATCAGTTTAACTACTACTACTACTACTATTACTTTTTCCTTGTGGTGCATAAGGCACTGCATTAATACACCAAGTTTGTTATACGAAGGAAAAATGATCAATCTTACGCTTCTGCGCGCGAATCTAAAGTATCACATATGATATATTTTTTATGTGAAAAAACCTTATTTGAATAAATATTTCATTTTGACCCCGCCGGATATCTAACCCGCGACCTCATGCGTAGTAACCCCACTACACTACCAGGCGGACAACTTCAACAGACGCTCTAATAAATAATAGTGAATGAACGCCAACCTTTCGGTTTTATCTGAATATGTTAATGGAATCCTAAATCGTCATGTTCCGTTTCCAACCTCTCCTGTGATGACTCGATAAAGGTGTTAGAGGAAAATAAAAAACCTGAAGACGTTGTAAGTTTACTATAATATGGCAACAGTTTAGAGTTGCTTTATAAAAGCAGTTGTTTAGATAAAAATGTCGAGGGAGTGGGAAAATAGACCTCTATACACCTGTATGTGTGGTCCAATTTTGTACTTACGGTAGGTAGGAATGTAGGAATATAATATGTAATATGGATGGATCTATAAACGTTTTTATAAGGCCATACGGTCCTAGCCTACTGGTACTTATTATGGTGCAAAAAACAGCTTTTACTAAAACCCGATGAATATGCGGCCTTCGAAAAACAATTCACTAGAAGGAGCGTTTCCATACAAAATATCTAAAAATTTCATAACACCACTTACCTCACACATTGAAACGTGTGACGTAGATCCCTAGTGATGTCGTACGAGTGACATAATGGGTCACTAGCCGTCACTAGGCAACACTAGGCACGGCAGTATTTTTCAAGTATGGAATGCCTCTTCTCTGAAATTCTTTTTCGAAGCCAATTACAGACTTAATTTATTTTAATGTTACTATAGTTTGTCACGTAATAAAAAGTTTTTAAGAATTTTTCCATTTTTAAAATAAACGAGTTTACAAATTTTATTCTAAAACGGTTTTACAAATGTTATTACACCTCGCCCCGTCTATGTTTGAGAGTAACTGGGGAAGCCGGTGTAGCCGACATTTCCAGTGGAAGTCAACCAGCATCTTCGCACTCTCAAGGTGGGAAGGGATCCACTGAGCAACCCACAAACCACAGCGAGCTGGAAGAGGTGAGCTGTATGACAGTTTGAGGGCAACTGGGGGAGCCGGTGTAGCCGACATTTCCAGTGGAAGTCAACCAGCATCTTCGCACTCTCAAGGTGGAAGGGATCCACTGAGCAACCCACAAACCACAGCGAGCTGGAAGAGGTGAGCTGTATGACAGTTTGAGGGCAACTGGGGGAGCCGGTGTAGCCGACATTTCCAGTGGAAGTCAACCAGCATCTTCGCACTCTCAAGGTGGAAGGGATCCACTGAGCAACCCACAAACCACAGCGAGCTGGAAGAGGTGAGCTGTATGACAGTTTGAGGGCAACTGGGGGAGCCGGTGTAGCCGACATTTCCAGTGGAAGTCAACCAGCATCTTCGCACTCTCAAGGTGGAAGGGATCCACTGAGCAACCCACAAACCACAGCGAGCTGGAAGAGGTGAGCTGTATGACAGTTTGAGGGCAACTGGGGGAGCCGGTGTAGCCGACATTTCCAGTGGAAGTCAACCAGCATCTTCGCACTCTCAAGGTGGAAGGGATCCACTGAGCAACCCACAAACCACAGCGAGCTGGAAGAGGTGAGCTGTATGACAGTTTGAGGGCAACTGGGGGAGCCGGTGTAGCCGACATTTCCAGTGGAAGTCAACCAGCATCTTCGCACTCTCAAGGTGGAAGGGATCCACTGAGCAACCCACAAACCACAGCGAGCTGGAAGAGGTGAGCTGTATGACAGTTTGAGGGCAACTGGGGGAGCCGGTGTAGCCGACATTTCCAGTGGAAGTCAACCAGCATCTTCGCACTCTCAAGGTGGAAGGGATCCACTAAGCAACCCACAAACCACAGCGAGCTGGAAGAGGTGAGCTGTATGACAGTTTGAGGGCAACTGGGGGAGCCGGTGTAGCCGACATTCCCAGTGGAAGTCAACCAGCATCTTCGCACTCTCAAGGTGGAAGGGATCCACTAAGCAACCCACAAACCACAGCGAGCTGGAAGAGGTGAGCTGTATGACAGTTTGAGGGCAACTGGGGAGCCGGTGTAGCCGACATTTCCAGTGGAAGTCAACCAGCATCTTCGCACTCTCAAGGTGAAAGGGATCCACTGAGCAACCCGCAAACCACAGCGAGCTGGAAGAGGTGAGCTGTAAGACAGTTTGAGGGCAACTGGGGGAGCCGGTGTAGCCGACATTTCCAGTGGAAGTCAACCAGCATCTTCGCACTCTCAAGGTGGAAGGGATCCACTGAGCAACCCGCAAACCACAGCGAGCTGGAAGAGGTGAGCTGTATGACAGTTTGAGGGCAACTGGGGGAGCCGGTGTAGCCGACATTTCCAGTGGAAGTCAACCAGCATCTTCGCACTCTCAAGGTGGAAGGGATCCACTGAGCAACCCACAAACCACAGCGAGCTGGAAGAGGTGAGCTGTATGACAGTTTGAGGGCAACTGGGGGAGCCGGTGTAGCCGACATTCCCAGTGGAAGTCAACCAGCATCTTCGCACTCTCAAGGTGGAAGGGATCCACTGAGCAACCCACAAACCACAGCGAGCTGGAAGAGGTGAGCTGTATGACAGTTTGAGGGCAACTGGGGAGCCGGTGTAGCCGACATTTCCAGTGGAAGTCAACCAGCATCTTCGCACTCTCAAGGTGGAAGGGATCCACTGAGCAACCCACAAACCACAGCGAGCTGGAAGAGGTGAGCTGTATGACAGTTTGAGGGCAACTGGGGGAGCCGGTGTAGCCGACATTTCCAGTGGAAGTCAACCAGCATCTTCGCACTCTCAAGGTGGAAGGGATCCACTGAGCAACCCGCAAACCACAGCGAGCTGGAAGAGGTGAGCTGTATGACAGTTTGAGGGCAACTGGGGGAGCCGGTGTAGCCGACATTTCCAGTGGAAGTCAACCAGCATCTTCGCACTCTCAAGGTGGAAGGGAAGGGATCCACTGAGCAACCCGCAAACCACAGCGAGCTGGAAGAGGTGAGCTGTATGACAGTTTGAGGGCAACTGGGGGAGCCGGTGTAGCCGACATTCCCAGTGGGAGTCAACCAGCATCTCCGCGTTCTCAAGGCGGAAGGGAATTCACTGAGTTACTGAGCTAACTTACTAACCACTTTGGTGTTGAACACCGTTATGTCTTCAATGAAAACTAAATTCAACGAAAACTAAATTCAACGAAAACTAAATTCAACGAAAAAAACAAACCAATAAGTTCTATCTCATTTTATTTATGTATTTTATTTATATTTATGTTTATTGATTTATTTACGGCCAATTCACAAAGTTAACTAAACAGTTAATATAATATTTAATATGTACATGAAAAAGTAATAACAATACTACCAATACTACTCTCCCTTATCTGCACCCAATGGTGCATAGGGCATTGCATTAGTACCTACACCAAGTGCAATGTTGGTATCTATCCTTCAAAGTAAATTCGGTATATTTCATAAAGTTTCAAGATTAACAAATACACGGGCTGTCTTCAATATTTCAATTCGTATGAGATATAAATATATTTAGTTATCGAAATTGGCTGACGACCCATCTTGCCTTGGCGCACCCGAGAAAGGTGATATCGTACCTCCCGCTCGGGATGGGAGTGCGGGGGGAGGGTGAGGCCAGGTACCGGCAGGTGAGGGGGTGAGGGGAGCACCGACCACACACCATCTCCCGCCAACAGCCAGCCAGCCAACCAGCGACCGGTCGCCAGTCGTGCCGAGACGCCGAGAGAATAGTGACCCAGCACGTTATATCGGCGACGAAGCCGATCCGTCGACGTGGTTTCAACGAAATACGAAAAAAAAGAAACATAAACAACGAAAAATAAGTTTAAAACGCCGAAAATACTGTAAAAAAATACAATTCATCAAAATACGAGCAGTTTCAAGTGATTCTTGTTTCATAATTTTGTATGCCTGTGTTGATTAGTGCATTTCCTAGATAGTTTTCTCAGTGCATCTACCTGTCTTGCAGTTGCAGTAATGGTTGATAAAGTGCAAGGGACAGTAGTTATTGTTACTTCCTGTTATTTTTGAGTTTCTCTGTGTTCTGTTGTTCTTCTCTTCTCAGTGTTAAGGATACCTGGATTCGTGAGTGGACATTTGTGGTGAGTTCATTTTGTTTTGTTTTCTGTTCTCCGCACTCGAGTAGGTCCTTTTAAGGTTCTTGAGAAAACGTCTCGGATTTCAACGTGTCAGAAAGCTCCATTAAGGACATAAAACTGCTTAACATTTTACCTTAGTACGTGGGTTCATGAATAATACGCTAACATATCAATTTGAATTTAAAAAATATATTTTTCATTAATTCTATAAATTTTTTTGCAGAATATTAAAAACAGTATTTTATCAACGAAAAATTCAACCACCTTTGCGTACCTCTATAAACGGCAAGGTGGGTTGACAAGTCCCCCACTCACCACTTTGAACTGCTTTGAAGTAGGTATTTCCGATTTACTAAAAATCGAGTTTACTAAAATACCAATTTTATATTACTACTACTACATACCCTATCAGCACCCAATGGTGCATAGGGCACTGCATCGGTACACCAAGTGCAGTGATTCTTGATAATTTTATTACGTATCAAGGTAAGATTTTATATTATCAGCATCTTAATGTATATACTCGTAGGCAGGTACCCCTATTCTGGATGATAAGCGATACAAGATAAAACATTATAATCTATGATAGAGGAACAGATTATTAATTGCCTGCTAAAAAGTGTCTGATGTTTCACAATCATAATATTAAATATAGTTGATTAGTTAATTTAATTTGTTAAATCTACTAATTCAACTGCCATGTTTCAGATGCTAACATCTAATTTACTGTAGTACATATAAAAATGAGATGTGTATTTTGTTCAATAATTTCTTGGAATAAAATTATGCAAGATAATTTCCTCATTTAATAAGATACAATAATATAATGAAAAAGAGAGAAAATAAATTTGTTAGAAATAAAGCTGCCGGTATTGATTTGCTAATATTATAATGTTCAATGGCTTGTGACTAACCCGAGATACCTAAGAGTTTTTGAAAGTTTTCGAACAATTTATTCTAGAAATGTCTCTTTGTATCAGGAGTTCATGAGTGAGTCAGTTACCTCTACCTGAGAAATGAGTAAAAGATGACCGGGCCATTTTACGCACGACCTAAATTCTACCACCTACCACCGCAGCAGATAGGCGGTTACTAGTAACATAGAAAAAAACAACCTTTTATACTATATCTCTACACTTATAATCTCCTGTACCCACACAATCATAATGGCTCTGGAAATATATTAATCGATAATGTACATCCACCATTTTTTATCCTTTATTTTATCAGTAACAAAATCTGTGCGATGAAAAAAGGATCGTTGGGACATTATAATAAATTGGATATAAATGGGCGGTGCTAAGTGCCGATAACCAATTAGGAAAAAAAAATAGGTTCGGATACTAAATTTATGTGTATCGTAAAATAACAGGAAATACTTGTGAACTTTAATGGCAATATTCTAGGTTTAGCTTCATTCTAGATACAAGATACAAAAAATTTGTTTCTGACTGAAATATTATTGTTTATCAAATAAATTAGAATATAAAGTTTAATTGATTTCCAATGTTGACATTGTAAATTGACTATTCTCTTAGTTACATGAAAAAAATCACGATTACAATAGTACCTACCTAGGTTAAGAAACAACAGTTTACGAAATATTGTTTAGATTTAGTTGTCAAATAGCTACTAGTAGTATATTGTACCTACTAGGTACTACTACCGATTGTATCTTTTCTGTGATTTCTCGTACCGTTTAAATTTGTGCCATAATGAAGAATTCTTTTATATATATTTACCAATATTGAAAAAACATTTTACCTGCTCTCCTTTTTTTTCCAATGTTTATGAATGTTTTTGTTCCTAGAAGCCTTGAACGGAAGAGCAAGAAGGAAACCTGTCTTTAATATTATTATTTTAAATCTCTACGTGTTTATCACTAATTCTATTTGTAAAGGTATTATACAACTGACTGAGACTGAACTGAGGAAATTATTGAATAATTCGATAATTTCATTGAACGTAGATGTACTTTTCTATTTCCAGTCCATGTTGGAAAATTAAATAAGTAGGTTAATTAAATAGTTAAGGTTGGCGGCCCCCGAGCGTAATGGCTTAGAGGCTGGACTGACGATACGGAGGTTCGATTCCCGGTGAAAAAATAAAAATTAAAAAAGTAATTTTTCTCAAGCCTAGGTGTTTGCGACGTTGCTCCCCTCTGTAATTGAGCCTCCTGGCCTTTTGAGGTGGTTATAAAAATAAATAAAAAAATTTAATCTAATAAACTAAGGAAGATAAGGAAAAAAACCTTATCCGAGTACCAACGTGACATGTAAAAGTAATAAATAAAATATTTTTTTTATTGTAAACACCATAGTATTTTTTTTCCATAAGTATCCTACTCCAATAGCTATCATATTGATTAATTTATGGATTTCAAGCCAGATAAAGAAGGAAGGTGCTGTTTATCTACCCACATCGTACCTAACCATTATTGGTACATTGGGAACTGCTTCACAGCGGTTAGCGAAATCACGATGCTGTTAGTTATCGTTATCCGAAGAAGAAAACACGTTTTACACGAAAGTTATCATACTTACATCCATCGAGAATGTGTGAACTAGATTCCTAAATGCCTAAATGGAGAGCACTTGATAATTTATTAACAAAGTGTTTACAGCACTTGTCTACCAGCAAGTTTTTTGTTTTTTAACAGTAGGTACCTGCAAAATATGATTTATTATTGGTTCTCTCGTTTGATTGGCATTCAAGAAATTCGTTCGTTTTTCGATTAATACAAGTTTCAAATAATACATAGGTTATATTGTCATCGCTGTATTCTTCGATGAATTCTGTAAAAATTACATTATTTGTTTGTGTATCTGTTAATTAATTAATCTGTTTGTTTTTAAGGGTTGTTTTTTGTTAAACTTTAGATGTGGATATTTTAAATGTTCAATAAATACTTAGGTATTGCACATTATACAATAATTGATTGAAATAGTTCGGTATGGAAGACAAAAAAATATTATGGCTATTAATATAATATTTTCCTCGAACTCTGCATGATTCACCAAGAAAGCCGTTTACCTATAATATTTTTGTTATTATGGTATGTAAATATTGACGACTTTTGAAACATTTAAATTCTGATTTTGGATAATTCTCCACTATCACTGGATGGATAAATAATATTCACTTTGAATTATGTGAGAAATACATGTAGGACTTGATTTTTAATTGCGTCAAACAATTCTATTATTGACCTTTGTCAGTTAGTACTCATCTAATTATAGTTAAGTAGGTACGAAGTACGAATATGCATTTTATGTTGGGATTCCATTTTGGAAGAGACTTTAATAATTTAGTTTTTTTGGTAATAAATTGTGATATTTGAAAATTATTGCAAAATAGCTCCCAAATATTCATTTAACAACTAATCCTAAACATTTTATGGCTTGAAATTGCTAATATTATGTTAATGTCGCCGTTAATCTTTATTATTTAGCGACGCAGGTAAAATATGACTATCCTATATCTTGATTTGTATGAGTTTAGTCATACAATAATACCTTGTAATTTATTGATGGTCAATACAAGTCATAGTAAAACGATGGGCTAAATATTTCATCTGTTTGGTAGACAAATCAATTTATGGGAACAGCCAAGTAAACACACCCCCTAAACTAAAACCTACCATACCAAAAACAAACAAAACTACCCCAATCCATACCCCCCTCCCCTCCACACCCCCCCCCGCCCCCCCCCCAACCTTTGACATTCCCTCCCACCCGCCACCACTTTCTAAAACGACACTCTCCACCACAATATTCTAAATACCAACCTACCTCTCACGATACGCAAAAAAACAATCAAACATCCCATAAAACCAAACCACCAGAAGGCCGCATCAAGCCTAATTACCCAACACTATCAAAAAGATCAACCCCATAACAACAAACCAACCAACCATATAACTCTAAAACCCCACATACCAAAAACTAAATCCAAACATCACAACCCCCCCATCCAACTTCTCCACACCGAAACCACCCACCCCACCCATACCACACAACCCCACCCACACAAACCCCAAACAAAAACACCGCCAAACTAAAAAACACAATCCCCACAACACAACCGTCTCCAACAGCATCCCAAAACTTTATAAACAAAAAAACTAACAATACCCTCCCTATAATACTCAAATAAAAGATCAAAAACCCTAAAATAAACACCCCCAAAAAAACCATCACCCAAAATCAACACCCCACAAAAACACCCTTCAAAAACACATACACACCACCACACCCCACACCCACGCACCCTCTAACCCACAACTCCCCCCCCAACCACTCCACACGACCCGCTCCATGCCACCCCCTCCCCCACAACCCAAAACACCCAACCCCACCCGACACTCCCACCCCACGCTCCAAATCCCCCAAGCATACCACCCCAAAACCCCCCAAAACCCCCCCCCCACACACCTACCCCCTCCCCAACAACACCACACAACTATTCAATATAAAATCCATACACATCCAACACCACCAACAAAACCCACAAACACACCCAATATATTCAACCCACACCCACTCATCCCCTACATCCCCCCACTCTCCCACCCGCCCCCAACACCCAAACTCCCCCTCCCCTCAAACCACAACACCTCCGAACTCCTCCCATACAAAAAACCCTGACACAAAACACACCTACACAACACCACATACCCCCGCGCTATCAACCAGCCACTCTACACTCCCTCTATCCCAACCAACAAACCTATAAACACAACATCACCGACATACCCCACCCACAACCAAACCCCACCAACTCCCCCCACCCAACCAAAAGCCTACCCTCCACACAAACCCTCACCCCACGATACCAACCCACCACACACACCCACCAACAGTCTCATCAAACTTAAAGCCCACTCCAACCAAAAACCACTACCCACATCAAACCACCGCAACACCCTCACTACCCCTAACCCAACTACTACCACCTACCCCCCACACACACCCACATCTCCCCCCCCCTAAAAACCCAACAAAACAAACACCAAACACACCCTCACCTCCCCCAACAAACCTAAAATTACTTACATTCTCCCAAAAACAACACCTACACCCTCCCCAACCCACCCCCAATCACATCCCCCACCCCAACGAACCATTTCAATCTCACTCCATACTGACCAACACACGCGCACATTCACCCGGCACGTAAACCCAGCACCCCACTAGGACATCTTCGCAGACGGACCGTGATCACACCCTCCCCCGAACCACCATAAGAGCGACACACGGTACCAACAAAAAGCCGAGATAAAATACCCCAGCCCCCGAAAAAATTGCACCCAAAAGTCTCTTAAACAACAAAACTAACTCAATGTTCAAATACGTAAAACACCTAACTGAACCAAAACAACCCCTACCAAAACCCAACATTGAGGTAAAGAAACCTCACAACAAAAAAACCCCCCCCCCCCCAACCTGCAGATAAACTATAAATTAGAAAAAGAACCACTAAGTGTAACAGGATAGACCCTTGTTAACCACCTACACGAACACAAAAAAAGCAACACCAAAGAATCAACTACGCCTAAAAAAAGCTTCGCGGCAATAAGCCCACCCATGTAAGAAACACGGACAAAAAGCCACAATGCATTACCCCCCCAACAACACCCCCAACAATAGCATTAAAAAACCCCCCGTAGGACTAAAAATACACAAATCCATACCTACAAACTCTCAACATAATAAAAACAAACATTACCACTCCCCAAAACTGCAAAAAAAAAAAAGAAAAAAAAAATAAAACGTTACCAGCGTCAATGCCCCCCCTAGGCAATAAACATAAACACAAACCACATTTAAATCCAAGAAACCTACTACACCCAACAACTAAATTTCCCCCGGAGCACACCACCCCTACAACCCCGTACCAGCAACCAAAGAACGTATTATTCAGAATCATAAGAAACCGCCCATCCATACACCACCGAGTCTCCCCTCCCACCCCCCCCCCCCCCACCGACCGCGCCACCCCCCCCCTCCACCCCCCCCCCCTCCCCCCCCCCACTTCCCTCCCCCACAACCTAGGTATCAAACACCTCACTCACAAGAAACAGGAGACAACCACACCAAGGCGAAACAACAATCCGCCCCCAATACCACATGACCAACAGACGGACCTACGTCCCCCACTCCCAACCACACCTTACTCGAGACATAGACTATAGCGCAGTACCAACAGGCAGAAATCCAGACTGTGATTTAGAAAACCCTCTAACTCCTCAACCCAAAGGACGCTGATTTGGCATGAACATAAACGACCAGGTTTATTTTCCCCTACTAAACAAAGATTGACACAGAAAATACAGATTATATATGGCACACCTTATTAAATGGACACGAGCACAAGAACATAATTTATATAGATGAAATGACGAACTATCTGATATGTCCCAATAAGTAACTGTCAGTTTACTTTCGTGGTGTACTTCGTATTATGGCTTGGAAGCTAATCTTGCAAGGAAAATTATTTTGATTGAAAAAAGGAAGTGAAATCCTTTTGACTAATGAGAGCGTGTTTTGAGGTTACTTTTATTACACTAAAAACGAACCGACAATTTGGACCAAAGAAAAAAGTACAAAGCCCACGAAACAAAACAACACTAAACTCGTACAACTGGTATCTCCAAAACTTAAAGTTAGGAAAACACTAAGCACAATTTACAAACCCATTTTGATAAACAACAAAAAATATCTTTATGTTCTCTTAAAAACATAAAACGACACAACTATAACATAAGACTATAACTAAATTAAAACCTGTATAATATTTAATTATATGACACACAAAACCAAAATAAATACAACATCAAAAAAAAAAACAAAAAAAAAAAAATTATAAAAGCAAAAGTACAAAAAATTGTTCTATATAATAATAATTTATTATTTTGTGTACAACATTCGCTTCTCTCATTATAAAAAAAATCATATATATACTGGCTGTCAATGATTTAAACGATACTAAATTGCAAAAAATTTTGAGTGAAAAACTCAATATTATGATGATAAAAAACTGTTTGTATTAATAAATTATATATGAAACACATGAGATGCAAAAAGTGAAGGGTAAATTCAAGGGTATTATGGTCAATATGTTTATTGCGTAAAAGATCGATCAAATGCATGTTCCCAAGCACTATAATAGCGCGGAATAGGAATTAAAAGAAAATGGCAATAAACTTCGTGTTCTTGAAGAAAATGATTGTTTGCTAAGTCTATTATCGGAGAAGAATGATAAACGACAATGACGAGTCACGAATACACGATAGGTACAGTTCAGGACTTGTGACCTCTGCCTGCCAATCTGATCGACATCCCAACCACTGAGAGCTCACTGCTTACTGGAATTTATAAAAAGTTTCCCTCAAATTAAAATAATGGAATAGCAGGACGAGATCCCAAAGGCACGAGAAAGCTAGCCAAAGCGTACACAGGAAGTTAGGGATCACTGCAGTTCGGCGTACACCATAGATACACAGGTAAGTATGAAGGCTAAGTAGCTAACTAGGACCCATTACCCTTTCCCATCAACAGAACAATACAGGAACGGATTACCCACAAAGTAAGAAAACCACATCATAATTATTTCATTTTTTTTTTTTTTAAATTATTAAGTTTATTTTTATTAGTTAAATTTTTAATTTTTTGTTTTTTTTTATATATTATCTTGTAATTTTTTTATAATTTAATATTTTTATGGTTTTCTCTTTGTATAGCAATTATATAGGAAACATTGAATTATTACAACGGAGTGCCTATTTATCTCCAACCAATGCATCCATCAGAAGATTGCCGTGTGGTATAAGAATTTCTTCTCAACTGCATATGAAATACGGATAAAACGTTAATATAATTTTTTAGAAGACTTAATTATTCGGAAATTAAATCACTCAATAGGTAGATACCTTATGAGCTTGTATCCATAAAGCTTTAAATACATTATGAAAGGCTTAGTTTAAAAGCAACATTTGAAATTTTTATGTATAATTTAGGTACAATCAGTGATGCATATAATCTCAGACAGAATAATTCTTGGTCTAAGCGTAAAATCTTTATCTGATATATACTAAGAAGGAGGATACTAAAAAAAAAAAATCAAAAAGTAAAAGAAAAAAAACAAATAAAAGACAAAACAATTATCGTTTTTTGGTCTTTTTTTGGTAGGACATTCACAGAAAAAATTGTCAAAAAATTTAATGACCGAAAAAAAATAAAACGTATGGCAAAAATTTATCTAGGTATGTATAAAAATAACCGCACCTGGCCAGAAATATCTGCAGGAAGCCAATAAAAAAAAAGGTTCGTTCTCCATGTGTAAAATATATTAGTTTCTACACTCGTACAGCATACAATTAAGACTTTTTTTTCACCTCACAAAAACACGTTTTATGTGAAAGTAAAAAAAACTTTCCTCTCGCAATTATTACGTAAATATTCTTACTGATTGTAGTTATATTTTTTTTTCGCATCAAAACAATTATAAAATAATTTACGTCCTTAGCTACTGAATGCATACTAACGAAAAAAAAGTAACGATAGCAAGACAGGTCAAATCGCGAACAAGTTTCGTGCTGGTTGGTTGACAGGTTGTTACCATCTTGGGAATGCAGTTTACGACATTACACTTCATTATTTATCATGTATTTAGCTAATTATTAATTCCTTTAATTTTTGGGGAATCGTGCCATCGGAAAAGTGACTTCCACCCACCTTCCACCCCGCCCCCCCCCCCATTTATAATAAAACACGTATTAATAGATCAAGTTTGACGCAATGAACAGTTGAAAGAGTGGAATAATCAACAAATGACAATAAATTTCTTTTTGTAAAAATTGGGAGGGGGTGGGGAGGGGGGGGGGGCGAACAGGATACTTTCTTGTATCGACGAAGTTGATGTTTAGATCATCATCATTAGGAATAATATTATGCAAATAAGTAAAGATGACATAATTAAAACAGAAAAACATAAATAGGTCAGCACAGACTCCTGTCATTATAACAAATATTTTTTTTGCCTACAAACATAAAAATATTACTTATTGAGTAATAAAATGGATTTGAATGCACCGATATTAAAATAGATAATAAACACAATAACTAAAAGTTAATTGCTTTTGGTTCGGTCATGTAACGAAAAAAGGAAAGCAATGAAAGAGCGGGCTAAAAAAATATATGATCGACTGGCCTGGATGAGAAGTCGAGGAAGGCCGAGAAAAAAGACATGGCAATGATCAAGTAAAACAAGTGCTTGAAAGTGGGCATGTAAGAAGGTTCGGAATAATTCGACGTGCGTGCATGAGCGAAATGTTATTAAATGTTGAGGAAGCACAAAGAGAATATGCCAAACAGGACAGAGTGGGCTAGTGGCGTTCTAAAATCACACTCTGCCTACCTCCTTCGGGGAAATGGCTTGATGGTTAGGTTATTTAAGTTATATCATTGAAACCATTCCAAGTACAGCATTTTATTAATTAAAAAAATAAAATTATTAACGACATTTTATGATTTTTGTAAAGTATAAAGCTATTTTAAAAAAAAAATAAAAAATCTCTTACAAAAAGATAAACCTACCAATTATTAAATAAAAATGACAAGTAATTGAAATAACATATTTATAAAGAGTTTAAAAAATCTACGATAACCATGAAAGATGGATATATTATTTTTCACTTGCAATCACTCTGTTTCAGGTTCGGTACTAATACCAAGTCTAGTGGCTCCCGACAATATGGGACCCAAAAACCCGTTTTGTTTAATCAAGATGCGAGAGAAATTAAAAAGCAAGTAATCTTAACTAATTTGAAGTTAATTCCCGTAATGTTGTCACAAGGCTTGACGCAGCTTGTTTTCTACTAGTGACGTACTGTCAGACTTGAATCTTCTTCGCAACCAATGACCTATCCAAAAAAAAGAATCGCCTAACTAATATGCGTTTAAAAACAATTTTTTAATATCAATAAATTGGCAAAATGTAGGATATCAACTACTAAAGCGAAATGGGGAATGTATGTAAAGTAAACATAAAGGTAGACCACTTTAACCACGCCACGCCCACCAGTGATTGAATTTTTATAAGCCGGTGAGGACCGACTGTAAACGCCAAGATAAAAATCTTTTATTCGCTTCCCAAACTGTATCTCACTGTTAAGAATCAATTGTTATTGTCTTCAATTGTTTATACCTACTGCCATAGAAATTATTGAATATCATCATATCAATCATCAATCCAACAATCCAAAATATCCGCTTCCAAAGATTAGAGTGGCATGAAGGAAATTCACAACTTAAGCCATCCAAGACAACGATCGGCTGGTCAGTTCCGTTTATTACAATATATACGAATATAAAAGATATAAACAATATTTCTCTGACTTTAATCTTTAGAACTAACATAAACAGTTTGTATATAGTAGGTACATACCTACCTAAAAATAATAATATTATTATTTTCATTAATTGTTCATTGCGATTATTATATCCATGCTTCCCACCAGTAAAATAATCAAGATTTGATTGTTAAGAATAAAGAAAAATCTTTCAATAATGTCATATTTAATTAAAAAAAAAATCAGTTTCTCACTTTCACTTTCACTTTCAAACCATTTTCTCTGTTTTTCTTTCATGATACACTTGCTCTAAAAAATCTTCGCGTAAATAGTACTAAATTAAATCCAAGTAACTATGCAAAACATTTCAGTAAAAAAAATACATTCATCTAATGCATAATTTTCACGCTCAGTGACGCATTCAATTTTTTCTTAAGTGTTTATTGATACAATAATATGTAGCTTCAATAATAAACATGAAAACATGAAAAAGAGAAAAATAAATCTTCTTTCTTATTTTATAATTTAAGTATTTCTTAAGAAATTAAAACCCACTCCAATATACTTCTTTTATTTAAATTGCCAACTGGTTTTCGGAGATACTCCTCCATTCTTCAGGGCTTTGTATAATGAAGGAACCGAAACCGGTTGGCAATTTTAAAAATAAAAAATAAGGTAGTAAAAAAAAAAGTGAGTGCTATAATCATTTCGCTTAATGATGTTTTTTAACTAAATATTTAGCTAAATATCGAGATTTTGGATCGAACATTTTTATTTTTTGCAAAAATTTGGTACCTACTTTACTTTTAGTCTATTTTCTACTAATTTCAACTTTTCAAACAATTAACTCGATTTAAAGGAACCGGAAATGGAACACCTGTAAGGAAGGGGTGATGATGGGCTGGTCCATTTTATTCTAAATGAGGGCTTAGAAAAAAAATTCGAGGTATATCTTTATGAGGTTTTCCGGTGAATGAGGTAATAAAATAAAGTGAATTATTGAAAGTTATAATAGCTTAGTACTTCTACTCATTTTCTCTTATTCTCACAATCATCATTATCGATATTACCTTAATACATGTTTTTTCGCAAGCCGGATGTATTTTAGTTTTGTCTTAAAATCATAAATTTGATTTTCACATGAGTTCACATACAAAAACAGCACTTTATAAACTGTCCGAATAATAAATAAGTCTAGCCCATACCTACTTTCGATACGTCAATTCCGTAAATCCGATTCAATAATAAACATAACACCTTCACTTTATATTGAAAACCTAGCTTTAGGGATTAATAATTAATGTAAGTAATTATTACTTTCAAATGAAACTAGTAGTCTTTACTGTGACTTCTAGGCCACAATGTACACATGTACAGTACCTACCTTATTAGAAAAATCTTTAATCAAATTTGATTGTATACAGTCGAACCAAGATTTAATAATTTTGTGCAACCTTTTCCTAATCCCTCCCTTATGGTGCATAGGGCACTGCATTACTTGCCTAGTCATATATAATTTAATTAACATTAAATGTTTACACAATACAACACATATTTAACCATCTTCTTATTATTATTTGTTAATATTATTGCGATATCGAAAATAAAAAATATGATTATGCGGAAATAGTTTTTAAAAATAGCTCCTAACAGTTTTTGTTTAAATATTATTCTCCTTAAATTACAATAAGTATCAGGTTTTTCAAAAACAAATTGGAATTAATTGCCTATTCATACCCAGGATATAGCTTATAATAATAAAAGAAACTTGTTTATATTCAGCCTTGTTCTCATTATGTAAAGTGGGTAATATTTCGCAGTAAAGTAAAAAGTATTATCGTGTTTATTTCTAAAAATGAAAACAAACACAAATATTCTCACATGTCGGCATATTTAGATTGCTTCATACTTCATACCTAGTGCTAGTGTTAGCTTTGTCATTTTCCTAAAACTAGTCATGCGGCCATTGTCTTCATATATTATTATATTAATACTTACCTGTCTGTGTACATAACATGTTGGGAAACATGAATCACCGTTATTTTTAAAATAGTCAAAGGTAAATGCGAACTTTGTATTTTGTAAGTTAGGTAGTATATCTACTAATTGTTTTAATGGTCGTGAGTGCCTACTTACGACATTTCACTATTTTTATTGAAGTGATATTTATTTATTAATTATATATTATGTAGTGATTAATTAAGCTATGAGCTAAGTTTTTGCAATCATTTACATGTGTGTATTTACGCGAATTACACAATACAAGCACATAAAATATGAATAAGAGATAGATTACATAATAATTTGAGATGTAGTACCTACTTATATATATATATGTATACCTACCTACGAGAGTATAACGTCAAGGATATAATATAATAAGAATTGGGTTGAGATTAATAAATTATAATTAAGTCAATGTTTTTAGCACTCTTGTTTTCTGTTTTCTTAGACAGTTATTTTCAACTATTTGAAAGCAGCGTAAAACTTTTAGAGCACACATATCTAATATCTAAAAAATAAATGTTTACACAATTAGATTTTTATATAAATAAAATAAAATATCCAGTACATCGACTATCTTACTTTTGTATATTTATGATCCACTAAACTAAACCACGGACGTAAGAAATGATGGAGGCAAGAAGTCTGCTTCTGGCCCGCGATCTAAAAAGGTACCTTTAGTATAGTTACAGGTGAGATGGTGCCTTTAGTTATACGTCTTACATAGTGAGGTGATACCTATATAGAGGTGAATGCCTCATTAGTCATTAGAAGTCTTGTTTCATCTTGGCCGTGAAACTGTCATGTCGCATGTCGTGTCAGTGCAGATTGGGCCCACGCTAAATGTAAACCATAAAGCTCTGCTGTTATATAACTCAGGACTGTGAATACTGTGCTAATGTATGCATATCTAACTTTAGTCCTTAGAGCAGATCCGGATTGCCAACATATGTACCTACTAGAATATTATGAATTATCTACACGTGAAGCTGGCTTCAAATTGTAATTAATGTGTCTTTGTTATGATAAGATAAAACATTGTATAGATATAAAATATGTAACATTCAGTCACCTAAAAGCATTTTCGATTCATCAATTAATTAATATAAGCTCCAAAATGACAACATTACAATACGTTAAAATATTCGCCTAAGTTATTGAGAATATTTAACGCAGTACTACATAAAAAATAACGAAAACTTTATTTTTTTGGCAAAAAAACTATTTATCTCCACAAAGGGTTAAAACCCGATAACAGTGGTGAAAGTTTCTGCTCTGTTGCTCGATCACAGATCACTACCGACTCGGTAATAAGCGACGTGATAACGATTTCTTACCCATGGATGTTTAACGTTTTCGCGTTCACAATGGAACACGCGTTAAAAGTTATCGATCGAGATTATTAACCGAGCGCTTCTAGTCGCGAGCCATTTCCCGAGATATATCTTATTCGCACATATATCTTCATTCAATCTTTCTCGAGTGCCGTATTGCATTTAGCCGGTTTTCGGCAAGCCAAATATTGAGAAAAAGCAGTCGACATAATAAAAAATCCGACAAGCGCGATGATTTGACGTTTGACGTACGGCCGCGATATCGCGTGCATCGGCTCCGCTCGGCTCAGATCGGCAATGCTCGGCTCGGCGATCGCGGTATTGAACGAATGTCATTGTGATCGGTCAAATCGTTAGCGTTAGCACGTGGTTAGCACGTTTTTTAACTACGTCGATAGTTATCTGTGATTGAGCTACTGTTCTGGAAAGATGGAAGAACAAGGCATAAAATATTATACATCTGACTAAATTTCACTTAACTAAATTTAAAAAAGGGTAGGTACTTTATTAAATTTAAATACATGGTTGGATATGATTTTAATCCTAGCCAAATTTGTGATATCTATCCATGTTTAAAAGGCAATTTACCTATTACAACATTCAATTCAACATTCACAATGATCGATTGAAGAAAACCGCCCGCGCCGTGCCGGGGAATTAGATCATAATATCGGACGTAGGGTACTCCAGAGGCCTGACATTTGGAACACAAATCGCGTAGTAAAATAAGATAGCCCGCTTTGTAACGAATCGGACGTAATTACGAATTTATTTATGGGAACCTTCATTCTCGAAATGTGAACATCTAATTTCAAGGTCAAGCTCGTGTGGTACCTACCATAGATTTATAGTGAGCTTGAACACCGAATTTTTCTGAGAGCACAGAAAAATAATGTTAAAAATCACAAAAAAAATATTGGTGTAATCGGTTTGTAAATCAGGTAATTAATAAGTGAGATACCATAATTTAAAGTGAGGATTTTACTAACGATCGGTGATGTCGCGGATCGCACTTCATTAATTGTACAAAAGTTTTACAATGAGGGAATCCACTGTTTTCTAAAGTAATTTTTTTCTATAAACTTACTATTTAACTAAACATATTCTATACGATTTTTTAAAGTTGCACATTTCAAATACCGCGCTAAAATACCACTATGTACTAACTGCGTCATTTTTGCAGGAGTGGCGTCATAAAACGGGTTGTTTAAGGCCATGGTATTTCTCTCCAGCCAGTAACAAAACTGTCAAAAATCTATGCAAACTGACGCGGGAAGCACAGATAAAATATACCGTCGACTCAACTGTCATATACTGTTAACAGCTGTTCTAGGGAGACTGAATGGCGGCCATCTCTTTTTTGCAATAGAAGCTTGTATGTACATAGATTGTATTCCATATTAAAATGCCATGGAACGCGGCTACGGGGGTTTAAAAACGGAAACCGGAAACACTAAACTTAGATACAAGGAGTGACGTCATTGTTTAAGATTTTGAAATGAATGCTTTTTTCAACATTTTTTATTAATTTTTGCGTGCGTTTTTGGGATATTTCATCCCACTTCAAAATTTCTAAATATTCTCGTCTACACGAAAGCATTTTTAAAAATTCAATTCCGGGTAGCAGTGGATTTTCTCATTCTCAAAATTTAAATACTTTTATCTCACTTATTATTTATCCGTTTTACAAATCGATTACACAGACGGTTTTATAATTTTTTGTTTTATTTTTTTGCATTTTGACAAAATTCGGTGTACAAGCCTATCATCATACATAGTCTCAGCCAGTCTCAGATAGGTACCTCCTCTGGGATCCGTGGGTTGGTACCCACTTGATGGTTGGTACTAGTTCCTATAGACGAGATAAAATCTCTGTTTTTTATCCGAATCACTTATTCAAATATTTAATAGCATTGCAATCAGCCGAAAAAAGTTTTTAATTGAGAGATATATTTAAATAAAAAAAAAAGTCTATTGAATTTTGAGTTAGTTAATTTAGTTTGGTTTTTAAAGATACTTGTATAAATTTAATATGTTGGATGTAGGTGCTATATAAATATATAACATTTTCGTTATTTAATAGTACCTTTATAGGTAGCATTACTATATAACTGTTAGAGATCGATGCCGTTATTAGAATCATGATGGTGTTCTTTTACGGCAAAAGTAATACATTTTCAATACTGAATGTATCATAAATCGTAAGATTCTTCCAAAACGCGTTAATTTTTTAAGGCAGTATTTTTTTTGGCTACCCGAATTTGTTTATTGCAAATGTATGTAAAAACGTTTGTCGTTTTTTAGGCACTTTTCACGCTATTTTTTTTTCTTTTTTTTTTTTTTTTTCTCTCAATCCTGAAATGTGTATCTAATTTTATTTCTTGTAGATAAAATAAATAAAATAACCTGTTTAACTTATATTTTTTAATGACGTTACTTGGTGAAATTCCATGATTTAATAATTTTGATATAACTATTAAAAGTTAAAAAAAAATACTTGTAACACTTCCACTTTTATTTATTTGACCAGTTAGAGCTTTCAAGATGCCCGTAACAGGGTGAAAGCGCTAACTGGTCAAATAAATACCTATATTTATTTAACTTGCATTAGTCATATAAAAATAATTTATGTACACTGCGCTAAATAAATTTATTTTATATCTATAATCATTCAAGAAAAATATAATTTATATTCATCTTGATTCCCCGATACATTCGTTTGATATAAATTAAATTAACTACACGTCACTATTCTGTATAAGGATTCAACCACGATATATCGTCATAACGCATTCATTGTATGTCCGAATCACCCACGCTAACAATGAACTCCAGTCCGCCAGTTCAGTTGAGTATGAAGCTAACCACTGGGCTAAACTAACCAATGGACATTCTGGCTCCCAATCATGAATAAATAGAAAGATTTACCTTCTGCTGTCGATAAACACAAACTATTTTTCTTTATGGAAATTATACAGGATATACTAAAATGAGTGGCTAAAGAGATAATAAGTTATATTAATACAGTGAAATAAATCTAAATTTTAATTTTTAAAATAAATAAATTTAAAAAAAATTATATTAATATCTTCAAGGATGTTTATTTCCACCGCACTCACTAATTTATATTACTTGTACTAGTATGTATTTATGTAAGTATGCGTTAGTATCTACCTAGTGTAATTTCTTCACAAAATTTATCGATACGGATTTTACCATACAAAATGTAATGCCCGTAGATGACGCAAAATTCTGAAATTGGGTTTTATTTATTTATTTTAAAGTGTATGCCTAAAAACTTACATTGCAGGTGACCTATTTCTTACATTTTAGGGATTATTGAATAGAAAACGAGAAAAACGGGACATAGACACTCATCGACCATCTCCTTAAGCATATGAAAGGAGATAGTAGACGAAATTTGTTTATTTTAATTTTGTCAATCACCTATTTTAATATAAATAATATATATATATTTGATCAATAACAGTTTTTTAAAGAATCTAATTCATAATTATATTGAAATGTTCTAATTTATCATAAATTTAAAAAAAGGTTTTGTTTTTATCGACCACGTAAAGTAACCGTGTAGATGCCCATTACCGATTCCAGTTCTGGGCAGATGGACCTAATTATTGATCCTTTGGTAAGGTACTTACAATATAATAAGTGAATCGTTACTATGTACCTATTTCGTTTCTAATAAACCTACATATCTACCTAACAATCTAATAATAACATCATTATTACAAGTCACTAGTTTTAATGATATCGAAATAGTTGATATAGGAATCTAATGATTAATAATATATTATATTTATATTTAGGTATAGGTAGGGAGTAAGAAAGATGTACAACAGAGGAGTATGAAAGACTTATACAATAGTAGTAAATTATATTGAATTTTTTTTTCACATATATTGTGAGTACCGACAACTTTTCTAGTAACATTTTACAAAATTACTACTACTACTTTCCCTTATCCGCACCCAATGGTGCATAGGGCACTGCATTGGTACACCAAGTGCAGTGTATCTTGATCATTTTATTACATGAAGGCAAGATGATCGGTCTTACGCTTCAGTACCAGTCCAAGGTATCACACATGAAATATTAATATGAAAATCTCATGTAAATAAATAATTCATGTTGACCCCTACGGGAATCGAACCCGCGACTTAAGGCACGGAATCCAAATGCACTACCACTATGCTACTATTAGTTAGATACTAAACATTAACATTTTTAAATGTTTTTTAATCGATTGGTATGTATTTTTTATTTATGTATGAATTTTTTTCCCAGAAAAAGAAATCAATAATTTACGTCAGAGTTTTCCATTGCTAACTACTTACTAAATATAAATATTTCACATGTAATACCTTGGACTGGCGCTGAAGCGTAATACTGATCATCTTTCCTTCTTGTTATAAACTGTTAAGATTCTCTAGTGTATGCAGTGCCCTATGCACCATTGGATGCGGATGAGGCAAAGAGCAGTAGTAGTAGTTACTACTCATTGGTAAATGAAAATAGAGTAGATTATTTGATTCAGAAAGATTGATGATGCGCTATTTCACGCGGTTTTTTCGATTACCATTATTCTTTTTAAACGTTTTAAATTCATATTCGATAGTCCCCGAGCAACACCATACCATAAGCGCCTACACTTTTACGAATAAAAATATTTACTTGTAATTTCTCAATTCACAGTTAACTCCTAAGTATTTTTCAATAGAGCTTCTCGAGAAGCTCTCAGTAAGTAGTGAAGACATTAATCACATAATCCATTAGTGCCCCTGTACCTAGTTGGTGTATAGTTATAGCTGGCTGTAGACTGTGCTGAACTTTACCACGGTAAGTTCCCACAAATTCAGCTCAGGAGCTTTAACTTTGCTTGTGCCAAACTTAAAAGCTTGTCAAAGTAAAGCTGATGTCTTCATTACTGATGTTTGAGTCTTCACGATAAGAATTTTTAAAAATCAACTTATGTGCAGCAGCAAAATCTACAAGCAATATATTTATCACTCTCACAGGTTTTTGAGTTTCAAATAACAAGAAGCCTTATTTCAAGATTAATAATTATGTGAGATATTTTTGTATTCTAATTAACGAACGATAATATTTTAGTTGAATATTTTTCAGATTCGAATCTTTTTTACAGATTTTTTTATAGAGGGATTGTTTAAAACTAAAATTGCAATTTTAACTATTATTAATTTCAATTCAACTCAAGGTAACGTCTTATTATAAAAAACCACCTTTTAAAAATAAATATGTAACAAAATACTAAAAAAAAAAACTAGATGAATTCAAAGCTACAAAAATGTGCATACACTTTTTATAAAGTTGTTAATGACAAATGTATTGCACCCATGCTAAGCGTATGATTATTTGCAAAACGTGAGCCCTATTTCACAATGAAATCAATTGAGCAATTAATAATTCCGCCCGGATTCCGTTGTGCGAAACTGTTTAATTATTGTTATAACATTGACTCGAGGTTACGTCATCGATTCCTGTTTTCCAAATATTTTTAACCTACCCCCCCAATAAGATTACCAAAATAGATAATTTTTGAAAAGTAAAATAAAAATCAACGCTGTGTTAAATTCCTTACTTTTATTTTAATAAAATGTATCAAGTAATTTCGCCCTGATTGGTTCCATGAAAAACAGAATATTTCTATATTACTAAATACTATATAATTTTACTTTAAAATCTATCTTCTACGTAATAAAAACATTTTCTTTCTGCAATACTGTTAAAACGTCCATGTGTTGGTTTTTTTTTTTATAATCTGAGCAAAAATGTGACTTAGTAAAAACACTAAAAGTTTCCCAACAAAAAAAGAATGTTAAATACATATTCTTTTTAGATAATGCATAAGATTTGTATCTGGAATGCACCGAACACTATACCAAGAAGAAGAAGAGTAGGACGGAGATAGGAATAGGGTTAGATAGAGGTAAAGAAATTTAAGGATTATAACCACATTTCAAGAAATAATATCAGAATTAATAAGGTAGTTGTACCAAACCAACGCAACGGAGTCCATCATAACAACCGCTTGAAAAGCTAAGTGATACTGTATATCTCGTAACAGGTGCTTAAATAAATTATTATCACATAGAAGCACAAAACATACAGTTGGCACATAATTAATAAATATATTATTAAAAAAATAATAATTTTAAAACAAGTTTCTTTGATTACCTACGTAACTCTGATTTTATTTGGTTAGTGTCATAAAAATACAAGTATCAAATCAATAACAAACTAAAATATAAGTTCCTTTTGAGAAAAAGCAATCACTGAAAACTACGTCCGATTACAGGAAGAAGTGCGCACTTAATAGGAGGAAGGATTATATCATACTTAATCCATTAAATTTTCACCTTTTGGTTTAACAAACCCTCAAATAAGAGGATAAACAAAATATATTGTAATGATAATATACGGGGGGGATTTAATACACTAGGATGATACCTCAAATGCAGTTGCCCGATGCAACCAATTGGTGCGGATAATGGAAATGCGTAGTTAGTAATGAATTTAGAATATTTAAAAGGAAAAGCCGAAGACGCATTCGGCGAAAAGAAGAACGGGAACGACAAATATCAAATAACGCGGTGAAACTAGAGGGACAGGAAAAAAACAAAAAACAGCTTTCCTTCCCCTCTTGAAGGGTATTTTTAGAAAACATGCATATACGAGTCAGAAAAACAAGGAATTGGTCACATTTATATATATATGTGTTTCATTACTGTGATATACCCCGGACTGACCACGAAGCGTGAGACTAATCACATTACCATCATGAAGATCATACACTTAAATAAACAACAACTACGCATATATAAACCCAAACAATTAGACAATAGGACGTTAAAGTTGGCAAACATAATGCATGAATGGGCAGCGAGACGCTGATGTTAGAAGCGCAATATTTTCGGCATTGAACGCAATCGTCAGTTTGTGGGGGGCAGGAAGTCGTTGTCGGTCCCGAACGTAATTTGATACATACTCCCCGAAACCTTCTAAAAGTCTGTGGGAGGCGAAGGTTCTAGCCCACAATCAAGGCACACGGACTGGCCCGCACCAAGAAGGCTGGGTCACAGGAACCTATTATAACTGCTCCATATGGCAGCCATGAAACGAAAAAAACGTGTCCTCATGAAATTCATAACGTTTCCAACTCGCTGTCGCATTATCACGTGACCATTTTATTGACCAGAGTAAAATGTGGAACTGTTGGCACTTAACTTATCTAGCAACTGTGATAGCCGAAAACTGGACACTTCAACATATTTAACATACTCGAGAAACCAAAATTGGGGGGTCATAAAATTGGCAGATATTATCAAATAATAATACATCTAACTGTGCAGTAATGTATATGAAAAAAATAAGGTATACTTTACAATGTAGACTACGACCAATAACACCAACAATACACAGTGATCGTATTATTCCAACAACCCCACCCTGCACATGCACACTTTTAAAAATAAAATAATTCCTTCCACCGTACTTAATGTCCTATCAGGTAAATAAAATAAAAAACTTTCGTTGCGATAAGCACTAATATTAATAAATAAAAAAAATCATATAAACTATATTGTAACTTAGTTTTTGTCGTAATTGAAACAAATTTTTTAAGTAAAAGCTATTTAAACAAATATGGGAATAAATTGGGTTTTATAAAATTTATTAAAAGGTACTACAAATAATTATTATGATAAAATAAGATAACAAATAAACAACAAAAATAAAATATATTTAATATAAAAACAACCTCTAGACCAATTTTTTTTTACTGCAGTGACAGTTTTTTTTTTTTTATAAGAATTCATCATACATCATTATAAACCATCACCCGTTCACATGTGGAGCAATTGTGAGAAATTCCGGCTTCACAAACTGTACCATACCTCCAAACTCCAAAAAAAAGAAAAAACTAGCCAAGCGATGCGGGCCCGCCAGATCCTGCTGCATTCCCCCCACCTTCCCCCCCCACCCCCCTCCCAGGTCATGTCCATGTCCCACATTCTCCGAACTGACGCGCCAAAACTACCGGCGGGAGGAACAGACGGATTGGTCAACAGCGCACGTTCCAGGACGCCCGAGAGCCTGATGCCTTGTAAAATCCGTAGTGTATGGGCCTAGCCAGCCGAAATGGCCGGATGACGAAGTAAGTTTGTGGACATCATGTAAAAATGAAACCAAAGGGAAATGCATCCGTAGCCAGTCACTTGTCACTGTGTTCCCCTTACAAAGTTAAACCAACCGCACGAAAAAACAAAATCCTCATAATTCTTTACTAAAACGGATCAGAGCTAGGTGGACCTATTATTTATAATATTTTTGGGCCCTCGGTTAAGTGCCCATGATTCGTAAGCCATGGGGGGAACAGGAGTTCGAAAAGTCCAGGCGTAAAGATTAACTTCAAAAAAATAAAAAAAATTAACCTAACTAACCAAACACTCCATTCCCCGCCACCGTAGGGTAGGCCGAGAGGGATTTAACGGCCATATCACACTATTCTCCGTTCATGACAAACTATCCTGTAGGCTTACCTCTACATCTAGGCAACATACTCTATTCTTCTCTCTTCTCCTCATCAAATCCAATATAATTTATACTATGTCTATCATTTTCTCATGCACAGCACGGGTAGAGTCATAACGCCGTCCCGACTTTTCACAATGTTCCACTTTTCAAGTATTTTCGTACTGATGGTCATGCTATTCTTATTCGGCCCTCTCGGAGGCTTTCAACATCCAGGGCACCTTCCTTTAAACTTCTAAATTAAGCCGTTTCCTCTTTCCAATCACTCATATCGCTCCACAAGACCAAAACCATACCTAAAAACAAAAATAAAGCCCTTTCTATAAAATTATGTCGAAACTGCATATCTCAGCCTTGCACTCAGCTCTAAAGTTTTGCAACAATTGTATGTATACAAATACCCCTCTAAGTCCCTAGGTACTCAAGGGCGTTTCGGTCGGTCCACTGTTGAAATCGGCGTTTCCGAGCAGTTTGGTGTCAGAGCTGGCGGGACTGTTGACCTGACCAATTGGAGGAGTGCGCGAGAGCTGTGGCGGCCGATTCGCATTTGCCTAGGAGGGGAAAAAATTTGTATTCATGGAACTTTTGAAAGTATCTAGTATAAAACACTAAAAACTGGAATCAAATATTTCCAAACACCTAATATAACTCCAAATGACTTTTGTATCCACCGCGCCATACAATTGTGTGGGATACGCGAAATTGCTTTATCCCGATCGTTAATTGATTCCTAATGTTCTATTTTATATGCTGTTTTTACCTGAGCCGGAATTTGCTTTTTATTTTTACTTGGATATTTTTAACCTTGTACTAGTGATTCAATAGATAAAATATTTGCTTCGGAACAGGTTTACCAGTTAGAAGGATTCAAAGCCGTATACTGCAGTACCAATAATATAATAAAATATCCTAGGTATAGGTATTATATTCTGCCATAACTATCATTCAAGTTTATATTATTTTTAGTGAAAGGATTTACAAGTAAGAGCAGGCTTTTAAAAATGGTACCTATTCAAAAATCGCTGGATGATCTAGCTAAGATCTAGGATAACACATAATGATCTAGAGTCAATATCAAAAAACTAGAAAACTCACTGATATAAGCCTATTACTGAGTTATTGAATATTGAATATATTTTTTTTGCACGATAAGATACATTCAACACTTAAAATACACGCAATGCAAAAGGTTTACCTAATTATACTTGGTCATAAAAATACACAAAAAAGTAGACTGTGAAAAAGTACTAAAATTAAAAAAGGTATAACGATACTTATGAATACCACAGAACAGATCATATTAATGATTCTTGTTCATTGCAGCTAAAACACGATATCCGTATTGCTATAAATTGTAAAGAATTTCGCTGAATATTTTTGTTTCTTATAACATCATAAAACATTGAATTGATTATCTTATCTGGCGTGTTTGAGCGCATCGCTAACGTATCCTCGTCCACCTGCTTCCTTCTCGCTGTACTCACACTGTGCCCACATGGGTGCAAGGTAACGGGTACACTCACCTCCGCTCTCTACTACGCAGGTCTACTGTACAATCCACGTACAGTCAGCCGCAGTTGTGGTCGGAACTTATATGGATGTATAGCAAAACCTCGATATAATCAACTACACCACTTACGCAAATACTATTTTAATAAAAGCGAGTGAACGAGTTGATAAAACATTAAAGAAATAATATTATCTTCCTAAAGTTACACGAAAATGAGACCAAAATAGCAAAATTGGCCGAGATTTTAAGCGCAGTGAGCTTAAATCTAAAAGTCTGTTTTCCAGTACGGTTTTCCCCACTTAAAGAATTAACCTTTTCAATACACTTATCTAAAAGACCGCGACGTAAACTTTTCAGATCTCCAGATAGGATACCTTGGAAGACGGTTCGAATAAAAATTATTTAAATAATGTTTTTTTTTTTTTTTTTGAGAAAGTTCTTTATTGAGAAAATAAAACAACATTTGAAAACAAAAATAATGCCGACCGCAATTTTGCCGTTTGTCATCGGGAGCCAATAGCAAATATGTAAATTTATCATAGAAATACAACAAAATAATAAAAAAGTTTACAAAAATATACATAAAAGGAATAGAGATACGAAAAATGCATATGGTGAATCAATATATAATAAGTTATGGTGCATCAATATAAAGAAGTTCTATCTTCCCACCAATTCCTTAAAATAAAGATAATTTTATTAGCATTGATTAGGATCAATGTAAATTATTCTAATCATTCTTTATAATTTTTGTAGCACATATCGGGTCACATAGCATGAATGATATGGACGATGATGATGTACATGTTCTGGTGTAGAGTCCTAGTGACCCGAGATCTCAAGGACGTCCACCATAAGACTAGGGCTGTATTCTATGGGACGATATTAAGACATTTTCTATGAAGATGAAGGATGGAGACGGCGCAGTATTGGGAGGAGTGGAGGCCTACATATTTATGTCGAACAGTAGACCTTTATTGGCTGATTAATGATGATGATATCCGGACCGGATATTTTCAACCAACCCAAAAAATTCTAAAAAGAATATCAATGCATGTTTAGAAATAGATCAAAAATTAGTTTTTTACTAGACAACCTTTATTTTTAACCTCCTAATTAATTTTCAGGTGGTATACAATTGTAAATTCTGGGAGAGATATATTTTTAATTTGTTTGAATTAAAAAAGAAATCTATGCAATCTTATGATATTTGCACATAATTCAATTTGTAATATACTATTTTCGATAAAACCTAAGCGGCTTGTGCTTGAAAATAGGAATCGAGTCGTGTCGAAGTGAGTATTCGAACCGACGATCTCTGGACTTGGAGACCGCGACGCTACCCACTGGCCACCACCCACCCGTATTTAATGTTAATTATTTTCTAAATTGCATATTTTACAACAATTAAAAAAAAATCCCTTTTAAGTACTTTAAAACGAGGTTCGTTATAACGAGTATCTACTGTAAGCGATTCACGCTGTGCTGCGGTTCGCGAGACACTAATGTACGAGTATGTATGCTCTCGACTAGTTAGGAAAACTCATTACTATTCGACTCCAGCACGAGAAGGTGCAGTTTCACGCGTATGGGGTCATATTCCGCTAATTCGAAATGCTTTTCTCAATGCCACCAGCCCAGCCGCAGCCGAGAGAACAAGGAAACGCCATGCGCAGTACTTTATTTACAGCGTAAAAAATATTATTCGACATGATCCATAATAGGACTTACAACTCTTTAGTTAATATGGATATTAGTATCTACTACACTGTAATCAAAATAATGTTTATTATCGAAAACAAATACGAAATTATTGTATTTCTCGTGAGTTACGTAAAGAGATTTTGGGCAATTGAGAAATTTCATTATAGGTTTCATATCAGATAAGCATTATCGACAACATTAGGAAAGGTCTTTTACGATGGTTCGGTCATGTAGAGCGAATGGATGATGAAAGAACGGCTAAAAAAATATATGCTGCGACTGTCCCTGGATGCAGAAGTCGAGGAAGGCCGTAAAAGACATGGCATGTTTAAGTAAAACAAGTGCCTGAAAGTGGGCATGTAAGAAAGTCGGAAAAATCGACGTGCATGCATGAGAAGAAGTATGAATGTGGAGGGAGCAAGAGAAGTATGCCAGGAGCAAGAGGAAGTATGCCAGGAACAGAGTGTTTCCCCCTTGGCGTTCTATCCTCTCTGCCTACCCCTTCGAGTTAAAATAATAAAAAAATAGTACATTCACGAGAAAATAGTTATTACAAAATAGTGATCAAAACAAACAGTACCTTATTTAGTTACCCCTTTATTAATCAGTACATTGTACATAACATAATCTATTTCAATCGGTCAGATACTAAGGCGCTACATATAAGTTATTCGCCTTTGTGTAATGCGATCGAGTAATAAAAGTATATAAATATCGTACTTATCACTGCCCAATGAACCATTTGTTATTACACCGATAGTATGGTTTTTCATAACTACAGTACCTACATATGCTATTGTACCAAATTAGTTGACATATAAGTTGACAATGTACATTACAACATAATTAGTAAAGTTAATTTAAGTACACCCTGATATCCAGGGTTTATACTCTTTGATGGGCATTGCTTAAGAATGAGATTAAATATTTATATACATTTTAATTGTATAAAGTATCTCGTTTTGTATTATGAACTTGAACAATGTTATTATTCGAACAATGGATACACAATCTGCACAATAATTTTATAACAAACATCAGTAATTTTACTTTGGTTGGTAGTTGCGAATTCATAACGTTGGCGTTTTAAAATAATTACGTAAAATGTACTATCGTTACTTCGATCATTTGGAAAGAATTTAAAATGATTGAATTTATTTCTATCGTTATGTTAAATGTATACTAACGTGCATGGTAACACGGTGACCACTGCTTTAAAACTGTTTAGCGGGAACAAATAAAAAAAAGTGGTGGACAATGATTTATATAACATAGTCGAGTACATAAAAGGTTTTAGATTGCAATTAAGACACTCCAGAAAATTGCTTTTTATATAATAGTGTTTATTGGTTGCTAATAGCTATTTTGCTAAGCGTTTTTCGTGATTTCGTATTATTACGGGAGTTGGATTCTAAGAACTACCTAAAATTGATGTTTTACGCTAAATAAAAAATTATTTTACGGCGAAAATTTATATTTAAGTCCAAAGACACCTTGCCGTCGATTTTTTATGTATTTATGGCGATACAAGGTCGATATCGATCTCGTACCGATGTGTACCTAGGTACTTGCGGATATTTCCGTAATCCCAGCCCTGTAGCTCAATCACAGATTACTATTGACGTGACTATCGATGTTTAACGTTTCGCGATCACAATGGAACATCCGTTAAAAGTTATCGATCGGGATTATTAATTACCACTTTAAATATGGAAAATACGCCAAAACGTAAGTAAAGTAAAATAATTTATTTTGATAGAGTTTTAATTGTTTGTGCACAATTTATCATGCCATTTATTTGCTTTAAATCAATTTGAGAAAGCAATAAAACGAAACATTTCTCAAAGAATGCCTTTCATCTATGGTGCTTGGCAACGCGACCGTGATATGAACGTATGTTCATTGTGATCGGTCAAATGCTTAGCACGTTTTTAAAGCACGTCGTCTGTGATTGAGCTACTGATGACACAAATAACGTCGCAGGAGTAAAGTGGCGTCACAAGACTTAGAAAAGGGACGAGTGGATATGATAGGAAACAGCCTATCTCAGAGATATATATTATTCAGATTGTTGGATGTTTCTACAGACTAAAGATCCGAGTAGCACGGACCACTACGAAGAGTGAAATAAATAAATAAAAAATCGATGCAATTTCGTATGTGTCTGTCTGTAACAGTACCTAACAGTGTATTTGTATTTATATAACTGAACTTATTCAACACAAAGCAATCCCGCTAATCAATTTACGGAGGTAGCAGTACTATCTACCTACTGTTGCAGGTTGTGAGACCACAAAACGAAAGTTACGGCTGCCATTATCCCGCCGCCGCAGCAAGAGTGGACACAGTGAGGAATTTAAGAGGTACCTACCCGAAAACTCTAATTTCAAAAAGTTCACATACCTACACGACGAAAATTAAGAGAGTTCGCAACGAAATTTATCAATATAGCAATAGGGTTCTTCCCGATAGCATGAATATTCTTGAAAACGTTATAAATATTTAAAGTATATTTTTACAATTGCAACGATATAAAACACAATGATCAAAAATGTTGCTTTCATTTATAAATTTATGTTTTAAAAACACGAAAATACGAATGATTTTTAACGCCCGTTCTTGGCTAATGACGTCATTCCCGTCTACCGTGAAAGGCGTGAAATTCATTCCGTAGTGAGCGCCTATATTGCTGTGACGTCACACCGCATGCACGCCAAATGGAGGATTTTGCGAGCGATTTGAAAAAGTGCTATTTCAAACCGCGCTAGAAAATTCATATGACATCGTAAAAATTAAAAAAAAAAAATTTGAAATAAAAAATAAAAAATCGGAAAGAACCCAATTAAAAATAAAAGACACGATGTTTAATTTTTACGATTTTCAAAATATGTACCTACACTGTGGTACCAAACATAGTAAGTGGCCTATTCGCTACCAATAGGTGCGGATGAGGGACAAAATAATTTTGATGATGAAAGTAAGCTTAGAGACGTCCGTAGTTGCAGGGAATGAATCTGTTAAATTTGTTCCTAGGCGGCAAAAGCATAACTCATTTAAATTATTATTATTTTTTAGTGCAGTTTCTTTTTACTCCTGATTTTAAGTTATTTCGGTGGACTGCTGTCGACTAGTTTTGACATTCGAGAAGTTGCAAGCTAAATCAATAAACTTTTTACAATCGCATGTAGGCAAGTCAATGTTTAAATATTTGAAAAAAAATACACAAAATGCTGAATTTTCTCATTGTAGACCAAATAACACTTTTTTTTTTCTGCACGCAACGGTTAATCGGGAGTCGGAGGAACGAGAGCGGAGCAAATTAGGCGCTGACCACAAAATCACTACCTACCTAGAACCTTTTATACAAAAAGTCTTTAGGTAACGCTCAAATGTTATAGCCATCTGTGTATTGGTAGTTATTATAAGAGCTGTAATTCTTACATCAGATCTAATTAGAGTCCGTTTACCGAGCGATTAGGCTCATTCAGTAAACAGGATAAGTGTTTATTTATGTTGTAAATAAGCACCGCTAGACTTGTAAATTTAAGCTTCATTTAGAGAGTTCCAATTAGCAAATTGAGCAGTTTATAATGTGTGATTAATGCATTACATTGTAGGTACCAAAAGATAATCACGGCCAAGTAATAACGTAACTTGGAAATATTAAAATACATAAAATAATAGCTGTAGAATGATAATAACTTAATATAATATTACCCCTTTCTCTTAGCGGAATACATTTTAAAAGTATTTTATTCTTCTTCGATGTCTCAATCCTGGATTATGGGGATTGGTTTGCCGAGTAATTTCTAATAAAATTATATTTGTATCTACATATTAGCTACGTTTCTGCAACTTAAATTTGAACAATCGCGATCGATAATACTGGAAGTGTTAGCAGCAGTTGCATAATAATATTGTATTCAAAACACTTAATAAAGCAGTAAAAAACCTTTATCTCGAACAAATTGAAATGAAATAGCAAATATAATAATGAAATCCATTTACATTGCACCACTTGCCACTTGCCATATTGTAAACTCTTTCATAGCTGATATTGGGAAGTTTTATTGTCTAAATTTATCAAACATTTATTTATTTCTGGATGATTTATAAAGCGCCAATTTTGCGAGAAATCGCCTCCTACACGTTCCTACAAATCCTACACTTCAGGTCTAACTGTATTTAACTCGGATTTTTATTACATGAAGAATATTAGTTTAAAAATATAAAAAAATACGCTACAATCATAATGCAATATTATTCAGAAAAATTATACACGCTTATAGTGTTATTTCTAACAAATAATTACGCTTATGGTTTAAAATATATTATAATAATGATTAACCGCTGAGCAGGCCATGTCGCAAGATGGAGAACATCCGACCACCTAAGAGGCTCCTGATCCATAAACCAATGGGTCGAAGAAGTATCGGGAGACCTAAATTAAAGTGGTTGGACTGTGTGGAGAGGAACACAGCATCGTTGGGCATTGGCAATTGGAAGGAAGTAGCCGGAGACAGACGCGAGTGGAGACGGCCAGGACCCTCAATGGGTTGTAGCGCCGGAGATTGATTGATTAATAATGATTAACCTAACCGATGCGATGACAGGTGGTTATTCCTGTAAATGACTAAGTGCTTCAAATTTCTATTCTGAGAAGCATCTTTATCTCTGTTATGTTTTTCCTAATAATATCCTTCGACCTTCGACTGAGAAAATCAGTATTTTCAGACACAAACACGAACAGACACAAAAGACATAACTCATTAATTTGATTGAGATAAATTACATTTAAAGCCAATAAAGATAGTTGTTTTAATAACAAAACGTTTTTATAAATACGATTAAGATCTATCTAATGAACTCACTGACATGACGGTAGTAACAAGTAAACATGGTAGCGATGTAAATAATCTGCATTATCGTTAGCTTAGTTTTTATGTTATCTACAATTATTGCGTTGGTACAGTTCAATGTTACAGTTTTTATAGAAACTATTTATGCAGAAGAATTTGAACAAGTTAACTGACATGTAATTTGGATTGTTTAATGTCCTTGGTATATTTCTCGTAACGTTCTTTCTGAAAGTGGTCGAGAAAGGTCTGTCTACAGTAATAATGATTGTATCAAGGTCTTCTGTTCAATCTCCTATTGTAAAGATGAAAAAAACTTACCTCTATTGGAAATCTATCGAGGACAAAGTAAAATTTCAGTTTTAATAGGATTATTTTTATTAAAATAATTCGTAATATTACTGTATTGTACCTACATTTGTATAAGAGCATAAAAAACACGCTGTGTGTTTCTACTTCAATTTTATGAATGTTTTTGCGTTTTCTTCAATCCTTTAAACACCAATAAAAAATATCTGATATAGTTTTAGTAAATAAATGCGAGGGTTGATAATTGCATTGACTCTTAATTCCTTATAAGGAAGTAATGTGATAAGAATCATTTATTTTAAATATTTCAACATAAAAATTAAAAAAGGTTGAAATGGACAAGTCGTATCATTTTGTATAAAATGTGAATACCCAGGTACTAAACAGAATTAATATAGCGCCAAGAGCTGGTAACGTAGATATATCAAGTGATTTAGACATAAAGTGTGCTAAATAAAGATCATGACTCTTATCTTAAATATCATCGATATATCAAATATAAAATGAGGCAATACATAAACAAAGAAGTTCACATTGAATTTAATGTAATATATTATAGTTATTGTTTAGGCCAATAAGAACTAAGAAATTTGGTCCACATGACACGAGCTGCTAACTACTCGTACCAAACCTTCGGAGCAAATCGGTCGAATCAAACAATCCTCCGCGCATAGCAATAATATGAAGATCGATATAGTATGTCGGAATTGAAGGCAGGTAATAACAACAATGTTAGCCCAGAGGAAGGTTGTATAGTTCTGATCAGAGTCACGATTCTCGAAATCTCGACTACTTTTACAATTCCCGAATAACACAAGTATTAAGTTTAATTATGGTACATAATTTACCAGTTGTAAAAAATACCGCAGTCACTTTATGATCGATCGCCTAAAAGCTTTTTTTACAGTTTATTTCGTGAACTAAATTTTATGTGAGGTTTTATACGATTTGCTTACAAATATAATAATGACCACAATAAAGAAGTCCCTATCAATTTTGGTTAACTTTTTGTAGTGCCGACAAATTACATAATAGTCTAACTACGTACACCAGAATAATTTACAAGACGCTTTGTTATGTTATAAAACGTTTGTAAAATACTAAACTATGTATTTTAAATCAATCTGTTTTGCCGGATTCTTTAAATTCATGTTTCTCACCAATCCTGTGCAATGATACACATTATTTTACCACAGAATTTCTGCGATAGTTTTTATCGTGAATACAAGTTAATCACACTCACGCTTCAGTCAAATCAGTTAAACATTCCCAGTATAGTGAAGAAACCCTTTTAATTGTCTCCATGAAAAAATTAATTTGCTATACTTTTGTGGCAGCCATGTTGAACTTTATTGAGTATGGAAGTTCGTTTGGCAAAATCTTTATATTGCTTTTTAATTATAAGATTTAATGTTTGTTACGAACGATGATACCTTATTTGAGAGATAAATATTAAAACGGGTACAAAATCGGCATGAGTGTGGATAATCATTAATTTGTCGGAAACGGAAAACAATAAAATATCCGTACAAAGATCGATGTATAAAAAACTAGATGTTTCAGCAAGTGCATATTTTATGCAGGTAAATTTATTAATTATTCAGTCTTTTTATTTCCATTTTAAATTTTTTATTCAATCTGATAGGCTTTGATTTTGTAACTGGAAGCCAAAATCAAATCTATTATTATTACAATTATTTGTTTATTACTCAAAATAGTTTATGCAATATTTTTCATTTTGCCATATTTCAGATTCAAATTAGGTCGTATGAAAATATTCAATAAGAAAAAGAAGATATTATAAATTCTAGACTTACTTACGTATGTATATTTGAAAAAATTCAACCACGACTCTAAAGAGAAGAAATCTTACCTATCCTTATTTAAATAAATAATAATACAACTTACTAAGTTAAAACGTAGAAAGTAAAACCAAAATAGGCTTCTACATTATTATTCTACACATTTCTTCTTTTTTTATTATGTATGATTTTCTTAGAAAATCTGAATGAGAATACCTTCAATAGAACTATCTTTGTCTGACCTTTCATAAGTGTATATTATTTTTATGTTAATTACCTACAATAATAATTTTTCTTTAACAACCTGTTCTTAAATTTCTATTACTGCTTTCTTTTAAGTACGTACATTCCAATATTTTTTATTTTAATATGTTTACCTAGGTAAACATAATAAGGTAATAAGATGTCGAAGATAAAAATTGAAAATTTTAGCAGTGTGATAAATTTAAGTTGCATACACAACCGTTTTTTTTTAACGCCGTTTTCGTATAAATATACTTCAAGGGCGCTTTATCTGTTTAATTAAAACAAAAATATGTTTTATCTGTTTTTTAATGGTTTGGGAAAATTAAAAAAAAAAAATTAGCTTTTTCATAAAAAAAACATAATTGCGTATTTGTTCCCTAGATATGGAACCCACAAATGATCTCAGGGTGGTATAATTTTTATTTACTGAAATTGAATTACTACGTAGCGTTACAATTTGATTATTAGTTTGCTAAAGAGATAAACATTTGATTTTGCTCTGAAAATAATATTGACAATACAACTGCAAGCTCGTAATTTTATTTCGTTATTAATTTTTATTGGTTATTGCGAGATAAATATTTCTTATGGCGCTTAGGAGAATAATTTACAAGCCAATCCTACCTACCTAAAGCCTATTATTATAGCCTTGGGTTCTGTAGGCGTCTCATTTAAATTAAAGTCTGACAATGAATATTATTTTATTTACCACCTATTCAACAACTGTTTACATTAAAATATTTCAAATTATTTTTAACAAATTTATACAAACGCTTTTTTAACATCATAAATTACATTTTACAGCGATTTAGGTTTGTATGTTGTAATAATCGAACCCGGAACTAAATTCAATACTCTATTTTTCCATTATAATCTCCAACATATTATGGTGCATAGGGCACTAAAGTTGAGCCCAAACTACTGTTATATTATTTTTAAGGTTTTATTATTATTATAGACATTTTTATTTCAGATACCTAGTGGTTTTTCGAGTATGAGGTATGCTTTAAGTATTAAAACAATTAGAATAATGTGATCCTGAAATTAGAGCAGAGTGCAAGGCTGAGATAAGCACTATCGACAAAATTAAGAAAGGGCTTTTACGATGGTTTGGTCATGTGGAGCGAATAAGTGATGAAAGAACGGCTAAAAGAAGTTACAATGCAAGTGCGCCTGGATGTAGATGCCAAAGAAGGCCGATAAATACATGGCATGTTCATGTACGACAAGTACTTGAAAGTGGACATGTAAAAAGTCGAAATAATAGGCGTGTGTGCATGAGAAGATGTATGATGTAGAGGAAGCGAGGGAAGTGTGTCAGGACTGAGTGGTATGGCGTTCTATCCTCTCTGCCTACTGAAGGCAGTTTGTGGAACGATTATTTTACTCCGTTTTGTATATCTTTGGAGCTGAAATAGTTTTAAAAAATCAAATGTCCTAATACAACAGTGTTGAAAAATGGATTACGTCTGCGGTACGGTACAAATCCCGACTAGTTAAGACAAATCTGTAATTTAGAATTAAGACCCCTTTTTAGGAGTTTATGTCTAGCGGGCTAGGTCACTTGGTTACTCGGTTCACGAATCTCTGGGATCAGATAAAAATATTTCTGTGATTATAACAATAAAAACTCCATTTCTAGAACATTCTATGTCTGACTAGAGCGGCCACAACTCCCAAACTTGAGATCCTTGAGAATTATAAGTCCTATGTCGTGATGAGTGACGTGAAAGGTGTTTCTACTAATAATTACCTATAGATACGTGTGCTTTAACATTCATTTTATCAATTATTTTTTTATCACACTTAATTCTTAATCAGTGGTTATTATAAGAAATCCGTGAGCAATCGAAAATGGAGTTAATTAAATAAGTGCTTAACTTTGTTTTGTAATCAGCACTTAATTATTAATGTGGACCGGTTTTAAGATAAATAATCAGGATGCTGTTTTGATGACGGAGTCGCTACTCTGATATAGTTTTTAAAAGTAAAAAATGGAAATATTGGCAAACAGTTCATTGAATTTGTGTGGAATAATACAAGCAAAGTGCTTAAATGCTACAAAGTAAGTAAGACCTTTATTTTTTTTTTAAATATTTACTTTAGTACCTATAATTTTTCAGAATATTTTAAACGGGCGAAATTTTTCATATGAATACTTATGTATGTACCAAGGTAGTTAAGACGGTAAAAGTATGGTGTGCATATTTATGTTGTACGTAGTAACTTATAACGCGTTTCCCTTATATTGCCATGGATATGGACATGCTAAAATAATTTTAAAAATAATTTTATGCACATTGTATGTTTTACTCAAACTCAAATATAATTAATATAATGACTTAATCAAAATATGATTACCGATAATCATTTTTCTGAAAGTATTTTCCCTACGCAGTATGGATATACACCGTGTTACAAAACTCGATGTACAAGCGGGAAACCAGTGAATCTACATCATATTTGGAGTCGATTTTGTGGAATAAAGTTTTTTTCATTTGACCCATTCTTCTCGAGAAAATTAATCAATTATTTTTTTATTTTATTTATTTCAATTTATACATAATCAAAAAACACAATACATGTCCTACAGAGTTGCCTACTGCAACTCGTCAGTAGGTGCATAAATACATGTTCAATTAAAAATAATAGTAGACAATAAAATTAAGAAGTTTTTGCAAATTGTAGTCAAATTAACACTATCCATATAGAAAACAAAATGAAAAACCGTATTTTAATGCATTCATGTAATTTAAATTAATCTGCATTACCTACTAATGAAAGCTTTTATGAGAAAATAAATTTTTTTTTCAACCTCGATTCAAAAGCCTTATTACACATTCGACTCCAAATATGATGCAGATTCACCAGTTTTTGGATTGTACTACGAGTTTTGTTACACCCTGTATAGTTGTGTACTGAGGTAATAAACTCAACCTTCCAGATCCAGGCCGCGTGTTATGGAGTAACGGAAAATATCCATAAAACGAAATTAACGAAATCGAAATGGAATCTTGTAAAGTAAAGCCAACGGTTCCCGGATCGGTTCCGAGCGGTGAAATGTTTAGTACATTGAATATTCACAATGCAGCTGAGAATTGCATAACGAAGAAGAGAAATACTTGCCATAATATTATTTTATCATATAAATAGAATTCGATTGAATTCAATTACTGTTGAATTTTATTTGCCGCTTCAAGCAACGCGTTGCAACGGTTGATTAATTATTTTGACCCTAAATTCACGTGTATTCTTAGTAACTATTAACTCATCACCATTTTTAATCATTATTCAAAATATATCTACTAAGTATATTTAGTCATTAATTTTTAAAAAATCAAGCATAAGTGCTAAGTGCTTTTTACAAACATGTTTTCTGTTTACAGTTTTCAAAAATATAATAAAAATATAATAAAATATAAATCCATTTTAAGAATTAAATTACAATATATCTACCCGAATATCCATATTTTTTGATTCAGTTAGGGTTCAATGTAGTTAAACATAAAAATACCGTTAAATGTAGGAATGCAAAAGAAATCTTTTTTTATTTTTTGTAATAAGTAAATATTTTGTTAAAGTTTGTTTGTTTTGTGGAGCATCGTGAATCACATCTATCAAATGTTTATTTCGTTGTAACAAATTAATATAAAAGAAACGTTTACTTTGTTTATATCTAAATTCTGGTAGGTTTATATTTTTGTGTATTAACTTAGGTATCAAGAACCGATCTTGGATAATTAAAGTAATACATCAGAAGCTGCTTCACTGGTATACCATTAAATTAAAACCACCAATATATTACTTTAAGAATACATTAAATCACTATCCTACATGTATTGTATAGTAGACAAAGTGTCACCAACTATATATACTCGTATATTACAAACTGGATTTATCATCCCACAGTATTTGAGTAAAATCTAGTATCACCAAGTTCGGCAATTCGTCTTTTTTTATTTAGCTGTATTTTGTAATAATCCTAAATCAGTGGTTAAATACACTCAAATACAAACAGCTGATGACAGTTTTAGTTCCCTTACGTACCTGTTTTTATATTTATTTCAACTGGCATTGAAACGTTAGACTGATTATCTTGCCTTCATGTAATAAATGATCAAGATAAACTGCAGTCGGTGTACTTTTTGTTCGACATTCTCGTCTTAAGATGGGACAATTTTTACACAAAGAAGATTATTTCAATTGACATTAAATTTATTTGTTTACACCCAATTGCACCAAAATAAGCACGACTTGGGTTCGTTTGCTAGTTCTGTAATTAGGTAAAGATAAGGCTTTATTATTATTTCATAGAAGTCCTTAAATGGCTAAGTGTATGTATATAAGATTTTGAAAATAGGAAGCAATATCATACAGGTACCTTAGTTTAATCGGAGGGAGGGATCGAACCTTGGACCTTCACTTTAACAATCCAATGCAATAATCTAGCGAAATCTCGAGTTTTCCTTTTCTGGTTCGGCTATGATATAATTATTGAATGGTTCAACCCACCTAATAGTTGACCAACTAATATTTTTAGAACACTTGAAAAAACGAAGGATATCGGAAGTGACCGAGAATTATATTTCACACATGTTGTATATGGACATATGGACTAAACTTGTTTTTAAACCTACTTACGGTTCATAGTCGTGAGTATTTGACCTTTTAAATTATAAAGATAACAAAAAACTGTAATACCTGGTTACATTATTCAACTATAATCAAAAGTATAATATTTAGATAATGCTGGATTCACTCCTCCTTAAGGGAGAATTGTTATGGATTTGGATAATAAACATTTTGCGGAAATTGATTAAAAAAATTGTATTGATAGCTACATATCGTGAAAGTTTTGTAATGGATCGACAAGGCAAAATAGCTGTTACATAAGAAATCGTTTCTAATTTTATATTTACCAATAAATAAATGAACGTGTTAATTAGTTGTATTAATACTACATTATCTCCCTCAATCTCCACGAATCTTCAATGGTATATTTTGACTACGCATATTCTTAATTTAGAATTGCAATTATTTAAAGATAAGGATGGGGGTCCCTCTTACTAGAAGATCAAGGCAGTGCAATACGCGAATCACACACGATTAATGATTAAATTCACGTTTTGGTGAAATATCAATAAATCATATGGAGTCGATGAATTTTAAATTATTACGCAAATCATCGTGAGATTCAAACTCAACTTGACTCAAATACGAGATGTGAAATTAATCATAATATAAAACTATTAGAAAAACTGTTAAGGTTGCAATTTTCATATGCAATTTAATTAATAAAACTATTTTTTTATATATCTCATTGTGATTATCAAAAATTAAATGTTTATGAAATAAATTATTGCGTTAAATGACTTGATGATTAAATAAATATGATTTTTTTAACACTTTGTTAGCTGAGGATATCGTTGATAATAGGTTCATGATTATTCTAGCGGTGAGTGCTTTGTCGAAGAGACGAATAGGTCTAAAAAGTGTTTGATTTAAAAGTGTAATTATACATACGTATATTATTCATTGATTCGGCGTTACCGTTGTGCAGCAACATTAGACTGTTTATCCGAAACTAGTTGTGTAAAAATAAAAATAAACTCGTGTAGTTAAAAAACAAAGTGGTTTTATTTTAAATAATTTTACGTGTATTATGATAGTACGCAACACCTAACAACTTCTATGTAGACAGTAAAGTAAAAAAAAATGGTCAGACAAATCTTCAAAAGTATTTAAATCGAACCGGGTTGAGGTTTAATGATTATAGTAGAAATTTTCGGATTTCAATGCCTAGATTCATAGCTCATAGCTCTTACTTGTTAATTGAAAATTGTTAAACTGTTCCTGGCAGGTACAATTATTATATCGACTATTTGGAATACTACCATATTATACCACGTAAGCTTCTACTTGTTGACTGCAAATTGTTTCCTACTTGTCAACTGCAAACGATGACGACCTTACATGTAGTAATTACTACTAACTAGATGCTACTTTTACCCAACAGGACACTACATTGGTACACCAAGTGCAATGAATGTTAATAATTGAATGTACATGAAGGCATGATGATCAATCTTACGTTTCAGTCCAAGGAATGTTTATAAAATATTTGATGCGAGAAATCACATTTAAAAAATATTTCATATTGACCCCGTCGGGAATCGAACCCGCGACCTTATGCATGGGAGTCCAGCGCACTACGGGCAAAATATAAATAGAAGTTAAATAGTTATTAGAATAAAAACATAGTACATAATGATTATGTTTTAGTATGGTTCTGATTAGCGGTAATGAATCAGTTTCTCTCCGAGCGGTATTGTTTGCCTTATCGTAGTTCAGTTTTGTGGCCTATTCTCTATTCTCGTTTGTAGCCAGTAAACGTGTATTCGATATCAGCACAAAACGCTTATAATTTGGTTAAGTGAACTCACCTGCATATTGTTAATCGCTTGTTCCAATTCCTTATCAGCTGGCAAAAAGGTTTCCCATGGCTTGGAAATATAAATCAATATAATAAGTAGGTACTACCTACATACATTTATTTATTACATAATATCTAGTATAAAGAAAGCCTGAGATATCAGCGAATCAATACTAAAAAGGATTATTTAAAAAGGGGGTTGCAGCGCTCACTAAATGTGGCTGAAAAATTGTACATTAATAAAAACTATAACGGGATTTCCCTATCAATTTTTTTAAAAGTATCTATAATATATTATGTGATAATTTTTTTAAAACTTAGTGGTTGTCAATACCTACATCCGGTAAATCGTTTTAAAAATTTCTGAAGCTGGCCTCAGGTGAAGCTTGTGATCTTTTTGTGCGTATGCCTGATATTTTAATGAAAACTTTATTGCAGTTTATACAGAAAAAAAAAAATAGGTCCAAATCAAGGAATTTCCACAAAAAATGCCGCTAGTAAAAGATCGTTACTTCTTTAAATTATTGAATTTTAGCATCCTTTTTAAAATATTCGTTTATTGAACCCAAGCTTAACGCATTGAAATGTTTCTATTAATGATTTAAAACCAAATTTACTACCTTACCATTTTAGTTGAAGATGAGCATGTTATGTAAACAGTGTGCTCAATATTGAACCACAGACATTAGTGGCTGTAGGCAGCGCGCACCCACTCAGCTAATACAATAAGAAAGTTTAGATTGTTTCCACCCACTATTTGCAGATGGAGATGACCTCTCAGGTTGTAACCTGAGTTATTACTGCGATGTCTAAGCATTTCATTTGTCAGAAATTCATACATAAATCAACATTTCAATACTGGATGTTACTAACTGACGTAGCTATTAGTCGGTTTTGTGAATATAAGATATTTTCACTGAAACTACTTACAATTCTTCATAGCTGTAAAAAAAAATTGCCCGAAGGGACATATTTTTTTAAATTCTTGCCACCTTTTTAGACAAAATAAAATCTATTTTGTTGACAATGTCGCCATTATGTATTAGGCATAGTAGAGCTTAGACAAAATAATACTAAATCTATGTAATTGAGTGTTACAGATTTAGTAATCTTCATTTTAGTGAATAGTCTACTGCCTGTAAATGTAGATAGATATGGATATGCCAACATAAAATTTTAGAAGATTCATTATTTACAAATCGAATTCAGTAGATTCTTACTAATAAATTTCTTTCACGTTCCTACTATCAAGTAAGTGTTTTGAAATCCAGGAACGTGAAAATGCCATCAAAATAAATGATTACATTTTCTTGGTATAATACGAATCGTGCAAAGTGTTTGCAAAATTTCTTTATACATACTGAGAACTTCTTAGGAATCAGCAATAGAAAAATAAATTGAATCACCGAGATTTTTCAACAAAGATATCTCGTGACAATAAATTCCTATTTATAATTCCGACATGGGTTTCTTCCAAAGATGTGAAAGATTAAAAAAAATATAGAACATTTATTGTATTATTTGAATCGGCGTTAACATTGTGAAATAAGATATGTTTAGTTTTAAAATACACCTGTAGATATTATGTATATGGACAATGGACAGTACTGCGTGTCCGAAACATGTCGTGTTAAAATATATAAACTCAGTGAACAAAAATCAAAGTGTTTTTATTTATATAATTAAATTATAGAACTGTTTTGAAATAAACCACTATTCATAAAATCAAAACTAAACGTCTATAAATTACGAACAGCAAGATTAAAACAATTACAAAAATAATATGAAAATAATTCACTACTTTAGGTAATATTTGATTCATGGGAAACCAAATGAGAGAAAGATAGAAAAATCACAGTTGCAGTGTTTCACTTGAAAAAATAGTAAAAATAATCAAAATATTCTATTTTATTTTTTTTTATGATATGAACAGTATTAATTGAAATGAAATTTAAAACGGATTTAGCTTCGTTATGAAGGTTATAAAGATCCATAATATACCCATATCTAAATAAGATGAATGTAGCAAAGACTAAATTAATGACAAACGTCAAGAAAAATCAACGAAACGTCAACGAAACATTTTACCTGTGGAAAAAGTCGAAAACTACGAGTGTGTTTATCTTAGTCACCAAATCCCCATCGGCAGATACTATCAGAACAGCGAGTTGGATAGGAGGATAAATCTCTTTTGGCTTGCTTTTAGAAGCTTAATTCCACATTCTAAAGCTCCATGTTAATGTTTGCGGATGCAAGACTCCCGCACTGGAATAGTCTGTTACGGCATCGGGAAGCAGATTACGTGAAGGCTGAAAACGTGCATAAATGCATTGATTGATATGGATTTATTTTGTTGAACTCCATGATATCTTTTGTTAAAAACTAAAAAAATGATTCTTATGGTTCTTGATTTTAAAATCAAGTTAGTGACAAAAACATTGTTTTGACAATTGTCACTAACTTGATAATAAAATCACGTAGAACCAAAAAAATCGTTTTTTTTTTATTTTAACATAAGAGGGTGCATAAATGCCTTTATCGTCCAGTTGGTGGAACTCCGCCTCCGGTGGGAGCTAAAGCTGTGGCAGCACTGCACTGGAGCGAGATCCTGAATCAAGTCGTTGCGTCGTCGGGCGTCGGCGTCGACGTCGACGTCGGTTCAGTGATAATAATTTTTGTAATACATGTTTTTAATTAAGTATATATAAATAACATTGACTCCATATTTATGTTTAAGTTACTGAATGGCTTAACTGATGTACCATCGTTACTGGAACAAGTGACATTCAATGTCCTGATCCGCCGGTTGCGAAATAATGAAGTGCTGTGCCTCGAACAGAATAGCACAAACTATGGCTTGCATGCACCAATATCCCGATTGTGTCGCATTGTAAACTCGAGACAGCATCTGGACTTTTTTGGTGTTAGTTTTTCCAGATTTAAAAACAATCACTAAAATAAACCAGATCTTGTCTCGTTCTAATGAATGTATACTTCAAATTTTGTCCTAGCTTTTATTTCCTTGATTGTATTTTATTTTAATTGTACGTATATGCATATATATGTGTTAGAATAATTTTATGTTTAAAATGGACTTAAGTCCGTAAATTAAATTAAATTATTTTCATATTCGCCATAAAATATATGTTGCATGATTTACCTATTATGTGGCCGGATGTGGATTGCATTACTGAGCTGGATATAAACTGTTTATTTTATTACAAGGATTATTTAGTGCACATTATAAGTATACATATTTACTTCTTTCTTCACACGGATCAGACAGACTAGAATATCTGTCTACTAGCTATATGGTGGTATTGTATCTCCCAATAATCGGATTTAGAAATCAGCAAAAAAGCGAAATTTCTTATCACGACTTAAGACGACCTAAAAATGGAATGCTGCGAGTATTTTCCAACTTTGCATTACATGGCAACATTTTCAGATTTAGGATCGTGCTTGAGGAATTAGGCATGACGACACGAAAGCTGTTATACTATTACACTCTTACTTGTTACCACTACACTGTCAGCTGTTACTATTTCACTATTGGTCGATACCATTCGCAATTATATGCACCATTTAACGGTTGCATTGTTCAATTACTTAGCTTTTGTTGAATGTTTACAATGAAGTCTTCGCCAATCAACAATCCGATAGTACTTAAGTGAAATTAATATTCTATTATTTCTCACTAAGCGCGGCAATCAATGTTGTCTGAATTTATTATTGCTTTCCAACTTTCCACTTACAAAACTCATTCAAGCGTTTTCCAGGACCTTAGATGTACTTTTCCCCTATTTTTCTGTACACATTTTGAAACTACTATTACAACTATCCGCAACCAATGCCATGGATCATAGGGAACTGCGTTGATACAAAATTCTAAAAAAGGGAAATTTATTAAATTTCATAACATTTCATATTAACGGATGGAAATCGATACATGTTTTGTGGTATTGTTTTTGTTTAATGAAGTTGGAATGACTCATTTATATTAAAATAAATACTATCCAAGAATATTGTTGCCGAGTACCTACTCACTTTGATTTAACTTCTCATTGTAAGTAAATTTTCTTAAAAAGCAAAAATTGTTTAGCCAAGCATTCATATTTAAAAGTCAGCACAATAATTAGCAGCTACTACAACAAAAGTTATTATTATAACTAAACAACGAAAATTTCCAACGTACAGTTTATTAGCAGCAAGGTAACATCCAAATTCAAGGTAATCTCAAAACAAAATTTCATAGTACTTGGGTACTTCCTTATTTATAACAAGATCGGAAGTAAAACAGTTATCCATATAAATTGTAGGTAAATGAGTAATTAGTAATTACCTATGTTCTGGTCAGTTTACCTGTACCCTGTACTTGTGTTGAGTAGGAGGCGTTGCGTTGGTGTTGGTTAATTGAGTTGGTCACTTTAGTCTCACATTTTTTGGTAAATAAATGATCATTTGTTGAACTATTGTAAAACGGTAGACAGTTTTATTCAAGTAGAATTCATACCAAATTTTAGTTCAATACATAAGTGTTTGTGTTACAAATGGGTTTGAGCTGTAAGTGTGTTAGTGTTGATTATATAAATTATAAAAGTTGCTCGAATTTATTTACCGAGTATGTAGTTACTACATATTCAGTTACCTTTATTCCTGAATTTATTTAATATAATCTTTATTTGTAACGTTCTTTGTTGTTGCTCCTTGAAGTTTCCATAAATGATTGTCAAATAAATACACAAAATCAAGTTAACAGCTTTGTTTATTCAATAGTTGATTGAACCGGGTTGTGGTCTAGTGGTAGATTCGGGGATTCCGGATTAGAATCTCTAGGTTCAAATCCCACTCCAGCACAACTTGTTTCCTGCTTTCTGGCACGGTTATTTCTGACTATTTGAAAGCAGGCCAAAATTGAAATATTTGAGTATATCACAAGAACTCAAAAGTTTCTGTTTTTAAAAATAAAAAAAAGTTCTGAAATGATAGATCTTAATATGTAATTAATTTTTATCAGTTCTGATGAAGCCGTAGTTATTCTAAAAAACTAAAAGTATCATCCTGATATGAAAAGGATATAAACAAACCAATTTTTCGTGGACTAAAAGAACAGTGGGCTCGGCCAGGAACGATTGTTATTGAGAAAACCTTCCTGAGCACAATTTATTTGTAACATCAAAATTATAATTTGTAATACAATATGTTTTGTTTTCTTTGTTCCCAGATCTGATGTATCAACTCTGAAAGGGCGCCATTTTGGCTACGGGGACAGGAGAGGAGACAGAACAAAAGAGGTGCATTTTTCAGTCAATGGTTTTGTTTTTTTTTGTAATTTGATAATAGAACCATTTTCGGGGAGTATCAATGGAATTCCTACGCTCCAATGGAGCTGTAATCTGAGAGAACACCTACCTGTCTTTTTATTTCAACTATAATATATTTTTATATTCTCTTTTAAAGGAAACGTGTGAAATGGCTGAATAACTCCGTTTTATTATTTTTGGAATTTACAGCAATAAACGACATTGTAAGGGCTATTTAGATTTGTTGGAATTTCAAATTTGACAGTTTAATAGTGCGAACAAAAATCCGTCCGTATATAGCCATAAAAATCATGTAAAACTAAAGACATTAAAAAAAACCTAAAATATTTTATAAGTACTAAAATGGATATAAAATACATAGATTCTAATAGTACTTACCCAATCCAATTCCAATTACTAAATTAAAAATATTGTTGTCCGTCAGAAAAACATTTTTATAATTCAATAAACAATAAATAAGATCACTACCTATCCCACGTCGTTGAAGAGCAACTAATCTACGAATGTTTCGTGTGTTTCTTCTTTTAACTTTTTTATTCAAAACGAAACCTTTTAAATTGATCAGAAGTTTGGTATTTTTACTGCTTGATAAGTATTTTGAAATATAATCATAATGTATGAAGTATCGTATGTTGTAAAGTACTATATTGGGCCAGTCGGTAAAGAAGATATCTTTTCTATCAGACGACGGGTCCAATAAACGTCACATTAGCTACAGGGTGGCTTCAATAAACTTAAAGTAAGAAACAAGAACGTTTAAACTTTACAGGGGTGAGTAGTTCTAAACCGGGATGCATCACCACCAGTCGAATAAGTTAATCTAAACTCTAAAACCTTGGGCGGGGTCCAGTTTCACCTTTCACAGTTGTTAGATTAAGTACTATTATTATTTAAATTCGTACTAAGCAAACGTTATAATAGGAGGGACGCGGACGCCCTGCATTTATTGGAATTTTATTAATTAATTTATTATCATAATCTAGGCTTCCGATTTTCCATATGCTATCAAAATATTTTTTTTTACAAAATAATATTTTTAGCGTATTAAACAGTTTGACTAACTATACGAAATTCGGAAAATACTATACGTTAGCAGTAGAAATATCAATAACGTATTTAAAAAATAAAGTTTGATTATAGGGTTTTTACGAAAATCATTGTAGATACTAATTTGGTAACTGCTTTATGGAGAGAGGAAAAAAAAAATTAGTTCTACTACTATTACTTTTCCTTATCCAGTGGTACATAGAGCACTGCATTTGGTACACCAAGTGCAGTGAATCCTGATAATTTGTTACTTGAAAGCAAGATGATCAGTCTTACGCTTCAGTACCAGTCCAAGGTAATCACATATGAATAAATAAAATTATGTGAAAATCACATTGACATTATAATAATATGTAAATATTTCATATTGACCCCCATCGGGAATCGAAACCGCGACCTCATGCATGGCAGTTCAACGCACTACCGCTACACCACGGACGAGGCACTAGTTGTACTTTTATTTTATCTGCGAGAGAATTTTACTGAAACATTAATTTGTAACTAAAACGACCATATTTTTTATTCTGTAATACTGTAATGTTTATACATAACCGATCTACTCGTCCTCACGAATGATAATACACACGAATAAAGATTCTTTTCAAACTTTTGTTTAAAAACTCAAGCCAGTAACAATATTACATCATTATCAAATTGAAGCCACATTTTAGAACAAGCCCGAGTATAAAAAGATAAGACTTTGAGCGTTTTAATGAGAAACTGGTCGCGGCGAGTTGACAAGTCAAAATGTGAAATACAATTAGGCGTACCCGTCGGAGCGTGTCTTCCCGGTCCCCGCGGGTCCCGGGCGTCCCGGGGACCCCGCGGACGGTGATTCCCCGGCCATGTCGGGCCGAGGTATTCCTCGGTAATTATTCCGCTCGCGTGTGGTCCCGGAGACCGCAGCCGCGGGAGGACAGCGGAGGACAACCTTTGACAAACTGGCCCGTAACAATTTCAATAAGTTCTTAATCGCATTTTGAATTTACCGTCCTTTGCAAACGGCTTATGATTGCGGATCAACTGTTTCTTCATAAGCTGCTAATGGACAAAATGATTGAGTTATTTACTGTCAGGAATAAAATTCAACATTCTCCTTCGTCGCACCCGACACACCTCAATGTTAAGTATTGCCAAGTGCAACGTCAGGGCCGCTTAAAATTCCCCATTGTTTAAGAGCTAATATTATTTTTTTAAATATGAAAGGGTTCACGACTTGGACCCGTTTAACGACTCGACTCTGCTATAAACGGAAGCTGAGTAACGCTTATTTATTATAATGAGGGAATCCACTGTTTTCTAAAGTATTTTTTTTCTATAAACGTACTATTTAACTAAGCAAAAAAAAATGTAATATTTTTTTATAAGTTATTGATGAAGATACGATTTTTTTAAAGTAGCACATTTCAAATACCGCGCCAAATACTACTATGTACCAAGAGCGTCATTTTTGCAGGAGTGACGTCATAAAACGGGCGGCTAACGGCATGGCACGGCTAACATATTTCTCCAGCCAATAACAAAACTGTCAAAAATCTATGCAAACGATTTCTCCAGCCAACTGTCACTCAAACTGTCAACAGCTGTTCTAGGGAGAGTGAATGGCGGCCATCTTTAAAAACGGAAACGGAAAAAAAACACTAAGATACAAGGAGTGACGTCATTGTTTAAGATTTTGAAATTAATGCTATTTTCAACATTTTTTTATTTATTTTTGGGTAAATTTTTGAGATATTTAATGTGACTTCAAAATTTTTAAATATTCGCGTCTACACGAAAGCATTTTTAAAATTCAATTCCGGGTAGCAGTGGATTTCCTCATTATAACCAACTTATTCTTGCCTCCTGCGCTTAAAATTTCAGAACCTATTTCCTAACAATTCCATCACACTCCACACACACGTACCAACATAAACATTTCAAATGCTTATTTCTTCGCTCTTGATGTCCTCAGAAATTAACTTTGTTCATTGTGTTGCGCACTTAATTGGTGCTATGTCATGTATATTGCCTTGAAATATTACTGTTAATCTAACACTCATAGCTCTGTGTGAGTAACATCAAAGATATAAATAAATAAATAAAAAAAAATATAGGGGATTGGTTCATATCGATAAACACCTTATTAACATTATTGATCTATTTTAAGCTTATTTTTATTATATGTTTGGTGTGTGTTAAATTAATATTGATAAAAAAGCAAAGCGATTATCTAGTAGATTCTAGTAGATTGATAAAAATATAATGAAGGTTTTTTTTATTTTACACATTTGTAATATGAAATATTGATTTTGTTGTCCTACTGGTTGTCTAATTATTTAGAGAATATTTTCATAGTATAAATAAAGGATTGATAACAACCTTGTACGTAGCTGTAAAAAAATGCAAAAATATTAGTAATCTCTTTTTGTACAACGCTTCATATGCGATTTTTCGCCAAAATAGAAATTACCTAATGACATATATTTTTGAATGATTTGAATTTATAGATCGCTTATAAATCGTGATACGAAATAAAATAGTTTCTTACCACTGATATAAGGAACGACTCCTAGTACTAGACGGAAGACAGAATAGGACCGCAGCGAACAGGCGCGGCGCAGGCGTTGGAACCTATTTTTATTATTTTCCCCATTATCAGGAAGGGTTCAGCCTTCATATTATTACGTGCATCATCCTTTTGTCTATTTTCATTCTAGTTGATAGTAAGTACCTACTACTAAAAATTTAATAAGGATTATCATATGTAATTTATTTGTGTTTTTTTATATTAACCTCAACAGGCCAGGAGGCCTAGTATAATAAATAAGGAGAACATTATAATACACCCAGGACTGAAAAGATTTTTTGTTTTTCTGATATTTCTGGAAATTAGATTTGAAGTCTCCGCGTATATTAACAAATCAAATATTAAATGTTTACGTTGGCATTGCTTTTCTTGTTTATAATATTCTCTAGTTTTACGGTTTTCAAAGACATTGAATATAAATATAATTTGTGGCCTATTGAGGTGGTAAAATAAATAAATAAAAGTAGAATAAAATATCATTAAATCGAAGAAAAAAATAAATAATGAAAATAACGGCCAGCGCTAGTCAAGTGACTTTATTTCGATAAGTCAGCCTCTTATAAAACTTCCACTTCCACACTCACTGAACACGACTATTTTTGTTTCGTGATGTAAAACGTTTAATTAAGTAATCATTTTCGTGAATGCTGTAATAGGAACAGTAACAGCATCCGTCCATAGAACTTATGAATATTGGAAGTTAATTATTACTACGTGAATTCATTTACATTTGGCTTCTACTAGAAATAGGCGTTTAGTTTCGGATATTAGACATGGAAAGAAATGAAACATACCTGTTATTAAATATCGTGTATTTATTCATGTGGGCAATATTGAATTATTTGGTGTGACGATATACAGGTATTGAGATATGATATATGTACCTACATACTCTGTAATTAATTTAAATTTTGATTTAAAAACTTTGGTGGTCCCTGACCTGAAGGCAGTATCATAACGTGGACTATTTAAAAGGAAGAGCTACTGGGTCTAATCAACAGTTACATAATTGAATTACAACTTACCTTAATCATCGTTTCATTCTTATGTTGTTATTGGGACGGCAAAACATAAATATTTAAAATAGACAGTTCCAAAATTTTATTTTTCAAGTGTTTGTCAAATGTTTTGCTTATGAAATTAAATTTAACATGTATTTTAAATATCGATAGCACGTAAACAATCAAAAACTACCCTTACATCCATGAAATGAAATTCTAAATCACAAGTGCTACAAACATTGAGTTAATTTCTAAATCATAGTTTCGGAAGTTTTTTGATTCTTGCAGCTACATTTTACGTCTTAAAGAACCTCAAAGCTTTCATGTATTGTAATCCATTTTAAACATGTAATTTCAATTAGTCCCGACGTAATAAGACTTGTTCGAATTTGAATATTTCCTAACTACTCATTAGTAAGTTTCTGTGCAGAAGGTAAAGGAACATATTATGTAATATGTGCGATCAGGAAGAAGGTATGGAAAAGGTGGTTTAATTACTGTGTGAACATTACCACGCTAGGTACGAACGAGAATAGCTAAGTAGAATATCTCGCGAACTTAGTCGATTGTTAGTAAAATACAAAGAATTGAGACTTGTGATAAATGGCTAATTTGTTGCTTCCTTGTTTACGCACTCTGAGACTTATTGCTAGCTGTGTGTGTTGTATTGTGCTCGCATGATCTTCCTAAGATAGTTAGTATGACCCACGATCATACAAAAGCATCTTGATGAAATGCTTTTACTAGATTTGCTCTTTATTCCTTGATCTTTGCTTTGTATTTGAAGCTTTAAGTAGAATTAAATAAAGTTTAAACTAGATTACAAAAGCCATTGTAATCTAGTTTAACTTTACAATTTGACATCTCAACACAGACGAGAAATTTGGAAGGGAATATGGATATCTAGGCGTTTACAGGGCTTATGACCTGTCATTGGCTGGGTTAAGTGGCCACTTGATGTATTACAACATTCCCCATTTCACCTAGTATTTGATATCCATATCTGCCAATATATAATATAAAATGGCGCGACGCTTCACAAAGTGAACACTCTCTGTCATCCATTGAGAAAATTGCTAAGCATTTTAGCTTTATGATTGCAAGTGAGATTCTTACCGAATTATATCACCTACTAGGAAACGCCTGAAGGTGAATCTTCAATTTGTTATGCTTATAACTTTTACCAGCTAATTTTTATAAACAACATTTTGAGTATGTCTAAATACTTGTAGACAAAAAACTGGATTTCACCCATTTTACAGAGACGAGAAATTTGGATATACACCTATCTTACTGTATTCAACGCAATATCACGCTCGATTTATACAAAATCATTAGCTAAAAATTATTGGCTCTATCTTCGGAATGTGTTTTGCCTAAGTTAATAAGAATATTTCAAAAAAAGCCTTAAAAATATTATAAGGAAAAAGCAGTCGCAGGCCGAGGACTCTATATTAAATCAGTTTCGGTAAACACTTGTCACGACTTTTACAATAATTTTGTTAGTAAAACTACAAAAATACACTTCTTCGACTTCGTGAATCATCAGATACCTATTGTCTGATTTAAATACAAATATCGCCGAGTTTGTGGTCTCAGGATGTAACCTTTAAGTGTTGTAAACGCTGTAAAAGTTAAATGTCAAATTACAAGCGAATTGAATTGTATTGTGCCATTAGCCATTACGTTTGTGGGAGGTTGTCTATACTCGTATCATCATCCATCCGTAATATTACAGCTACAAACAAGTCCCAAAACTGAATGTCTAATAGTTTCAAGGCAATTGTGTCACTAAAACTTTATTATTAGCTGACATAATGTATGGCTGACACACTTAGATACTTCTGATGTTGGCGGAAGTAGTAAGCTTCAAGTTACACATTCGACACTAACGTACTTCCTATTGTCTTTAAAGCTATTCGATAAACAAAACCACTTGTAGAAATAATTGTTTCCTAATCAAAACATTGGTGATACAAGGTTAAAAATATTTAAAGCAGTATTTGGAAAGTCTTTTTTATAAGAGAATTTTCTTTGAATTACCAAATTCCAATTATAAATTTACATCCCGTTTTCATAATAGGTAGGTACCTATAATAATAGCATATTGTTAAATATCATAATAATAGCATAATAGGATAGTTAATATTGTAAATTACATAAAATATTTGATGTAATTAAAAAAATAATAAAAAATACATTACGTATAGATACAGACTAGAGATTGTTACGTATAAAATTATCAAAATAAATTTACATAATAATATTATTATCTGAAACCAAACTTGGGGACATTTGGGAGACATTATTCTTCTTTCGTCACGTTCGCTCCTATGTGGAGCATGTGGACATCACCAGATCCCTCCAGGAGACGCTATCACCAGCCAGGTCTCTCGTCTCCTCCCACGTCAGGCCCGCATCCATCATCCCCGCCGAGTACATCCGTAGGCTGGTTATACACGGGAGACATTTACAGCAAAAAATATACCAACGTATTGTAATAGATGCTCGCACTTGTTAGCCTTTATTATGGTATATCAAAGAAAATGTTAACGTTAACTGACTAATAGTTTTCCGTGATATCATTTATGATTTCGTTGATGATAAAGATTGTATTTTAGTCTAAAGCCCGCTATATATGGAGACAGTGTACTACACAGTTTTCTGTGCAGTCTGAAAACGGTCCCCGTATATAAAGCTAAAAACTGCATGAAAAACTGTGTGCTAGTGTCAGATTTAAGCTGACATGACAGTCAATGTTTTTTATGTAAACGTTTAAGTAGACATTGGTTTATTGTATGCTTTTAAATACGTAAAAAACAATAACATATTTACATTATTAGCTAAATATACAAATTTCCTGAGAGCAAACATACGATAGTAACTTACAATCGCGTTTCAAAAAATACACATATTTAGCGTGTCTTTTGACAGAAGTTTGACAGACTGCACAGTTTTCTGAACAAGAAACTGTGTAGTTTTTTCTGAATCAGAAACTGTCCCATATAAAGCGGGCATAAGAGAGATATATAATAATAATGTCGGATTATTATTATATATTCCAGATCACTCGAATATGTATATTGTACATATACAGATAAAATAGAATATATGTATGAGTGAAGGAATGCGCATTGCGCATGTGCGCATGTGCGCTCACATATTATCACATAATACAGGTTACCCGCCCTCGCATACACCTTGTATCAGTGCGCAAGGCCGCGGGTTGTACCGCTTGTAACCAAATCGGGAATCCTGGGTTCAATGCCGCTCCCATTTCACAGGCAACACTACTGCCAACCACCCACACAACATGCTAATTGCCTTCATTATATGTACAAAATATTCAAACTTGTATTTGATCAATTGTCTGCCTGCGAGAAGCTTTTTTAAATATGTTTTTATATCTGTATCGAGAATCCAGATGAATATAGAGGATTTAAATTTATTTTCGTTTGGGTGGCATGGCTCTGTACAGAATTTTTTATATTTTACATATTTATTTTTTAATGTTGCAAAGTGCACACAGTGATATGTTAGGTACAATGAAACTACAAGTTCAATTTATAGGTCTGTTATATATACAACATAACGTTGTGGTGGCCCAGTGGTGGCGTCGCGGTCTCTGAGTCTGTGTTTCAGAGATCGTCGGTTCGAATGCCCCCCATTCGAACACGACTTGATTCCTATTTTCAAGCACAAAGCCGCTTAGGCTTGATTGAAAATAGTATTTACAAATTGAAATTTGTGCAAGTATCATAAGATTGCATAGATTTCTTTTTTTAAGAAAAACAACAAAAAAGAAAAAAAACACCAATTACGTGGATAACACAATGTACAAGATCAAATTTCTGAGACATGAAGTGAGCAAAAAATAGTATCGGTAAAGTTTTGATTATGCTTTCACCCACCCCTGGTGGCCAATGAGTTCCTGGCATAGCTGTATGTTGTGTTGTGGTAACGCCCGGATTTGTGAAGAACAAAAACTAGGCTTTTGCACATGATAACGCCCCTGCTCACACATCGTTTGCTTGTGCGCGAATATTTGGCCAAAAACAACAAAGTAATAGCGCCGCACCACCGTATCCCCAGACCTGGCCCACTGTGACTTTTTCCCTGTTTGCAAAACCTGAAGAGGCCCATGAAAGACGTACCGCTACGCCACGATTGAGGAGATAAAGACTGCATCGAAGGAGGAGCAGAACAGATCACAAAAATATTTTTTAAGTGCTTCGAGGATTGGAAAAAACCGATGGCATAAAATGTATATAGTCCGAGGGGAATTACTTTGAGGGGACAAAATAGATATTCATGAATAAATAAATACTTTTTGAAAAATATAAAAAATTCGCGATACTTTTTGAACAGACGCGTATAAAGTATTATGTATATGTCATGTGTATGTTGTGTTTGTGGGTACGTGTGTGAAGTGTGGTGTTGACTGTTGGGGAAATCTGAATAATTAAGCGCAGAGGCAATAATAAAAATTTATGTCAGTTATAATAAGTTTGCGCTTTAAACTTCTATATTGACATAATATTTTATTGAAAACCTGAATATCATTACTACTCGCTACCATTCCACACTAAAAATGACAATACATAAACTGAATCAAGTACAAATATTATCTGGTGATGTAGAATGAGTCCTAGAGAAATTTGATAGGAAATTTATCTTGCAAGCTGGTCAAAATACGCCATGAAAAGGCAAAAGACGAAATAGAAAAATAAGTTTTTTTTTCTGTATTTTCCATGAATATCTATTCTTATTTTCCAATGGTGAATGTAGATATTTTGCTTCATATATTACAGGGAAAAAGTGCAACACGGCACGTAAGGTACGTCTCGTCACGTCAAGATATTGAGAAAAGACCCTTGGAAGGACGTATCAACATTTATTCTCGCTATTATCCCCGATATTCTATTACTTGTAGAATCTCTAATGCTCGGCTTAATAACATAATACTTCGGCTTCACAATTGCTTCATTTCACGGCTCTAAAGACTTTACAGTTAAATAAGATTTTAATCAAAGTGGTGTACCGCAAGGGTCACATTTAGGTCGAATCTTAGGATTATTATTAGCAATATCATAATATGTTTTGTAAAAAAGTAAAATAATATTTCAAACTTTTTTAAATACTTTTTTATGCTCCTCAGAGCCCTATTAAAGACCGTAGCAATACCCTGTATTTTAACTAACGAATTGCATATTATCTGCGCGGAATCTTGACTAAGGTTTTAAAGAGTATTCCGTGGTCCTCTTAGTAAGTAAAAAATTAAGTTAAAAGAAAAACGATTTTTAATTATATGTAGTTGTAATTAGGAATATTTGGTCTAGTTAAAATGGCTTTAGTTTTAAAATTTTGCAGCATTAATAGACTAACTAACTACTTTCCGACCTCTTGACCCCACTTCATTAATATTAAAATTTTGGCACAAAGCATATTGTGTTTTGCTGGCTTACTGCAAAAAATACGTTAACTTCTTTCTAAAGTTTGATCCAATTGTTCGTCTATCACTTATGGTAATTATTACTCTTGACTCTGGATGACCTTGTTTTATTATTCCCTCTGATCTGTATTATCAATCTTAATCACAGCTTCTTTTGTTTTAATGTTTCTCTAAACGCTTTCGGCCTTGCATTTTGGCGAATATCCTCATCAATTACACTTCCTCGTACGTCTATCTGGATCTGGGTCTAGATCTGGAACAGCCGCTGGGCGTGATTCATTGGCCGACAGTTTAAACGAAATGGACCCGTGTTAACGAAATGAACAAGAATCGGTAACTGTAAAAGTTGTAATGTGTTTTGTAAGCGGAAAGAGAACAATGTTGGTCTAATCTCGATCGACAGGTCAGTCACTGGGGCATGGGGCACTGGATACTGGATACTGAATACTGAATACTGTATAGTAGTGGTAGTTGGCAGTGCGCGGAATAATGATTTATTCGGACGTTGACTTTGTAATACCGAAAAAACGGTTTTGATTTCACTACATTAGCATAATGAATGCCTCCGAATTAATTAAGGATATTGGCAACAATAGTGTGAACTGCGGCTAATGTATCACATTACTCTAAATGAATACACACTACACACCGTATACGATGGTTCAATGCAGCAACTAGGAAGCAAATTTAATGAACGGGGGAAATATAATATATAATTGGATTATTAACAGTCAAAGTTGAAAGATATTAGACGTGACCTGTTCGCCACATTCAGCATTCATTCAACATTTATTTCGTGTAGTTTGTATCCACTTTGTACCCGTCAAGATGTAATTCTGCGCGATATTACGCAACCCACGCCGAGTTCCTTCCCTCGGGTAGAGCAGAAAACAACAACTTTATAGCTTGAACAGTATCTGTGTATCTAACAGTAGATTGAGCTCCACGAGATAAGGAAACATGAGATCGTTTAGCTAATAGTGCCGATTGAAGTGATTGACTGAATTATCTGTACTTTGAGAATTTGCGAAATAGCGAGACATAACTGAACATTCCGTAATAGAGAATTGTTAGGAGACTTGGAGAAGGCAACGGTTTACAATTAATTGTCTGACAGGTGATTTGTAGCAACAGGTAGAAATTCTCCTGCAGTAAGAACGATTATGTAAGTGGTGATATAGTAAAAAAAATTAATAGCTTACACTACTACTAAATCGATACTTTTTCTGATATTACAAGATTTTTAGGTAATCGAGCATCAGAATTTATTTTTCGGCATGCGAAGAAAATAAGTTTCTTGCATAATTGATATGACCAAATATCCGGTGGGCATTAAAAGTGATAAAACTTTAATTCCATTTAACGACGACATAATATTATACGTTACATAATTATTATTGATGGACTTTAATCGCATTTTAACTTTTTAAATTGAAATAAGTCGTAACATAGTAGAAATACTGGAAAGTGTTTCTAGAAAGAACAAATTTGGCGTAGCTCTGTGTATATTAGACACTGACGTGGATTACTATTTTAATTTCCTGATGGATAAATAATGTAAATTATAAAAATATGTCTTATGTAAAAAAAGGAACTGTTATAAGGCATAAACATCGTTATTTTGTCACGCCGAAAAAACACGAAACTAGGTTTTTTCAAAACTGGTCACTAAAAAATTTCTTTTGAAGTTTCCAAGATCCCAAGAAGCCCTTTTTTACATGGAATCTTTTCGCTTCGAAAATTCTCACTCAACCCACAAAGCCGTCAGTTTTTTGTCCAGTTGTTTCTCAAAACCAAATCCTTTCGGTCAAGCCTGAGCACGAAGAGATTTTAGTCCATTGTTGGTTCGGTGTTATCTCGGCCATAAAGGAAGAAGGCAGAATAGGACCGGCCAGGGTAGTATAGGTGTAGTGTAGAGGGACTGCTGAGTGGTCCCACGTCCCGAGTGTATCTGTATAACCAAGTGCTGGCAGTGTTAGTAGCTGTAACATTCCGTGGCTAATGTTTCAGTATTACGTCGCGCGACGGCCACTACTAATAATAGGAGGGGAAAAAACACCCGCCCAGAATGTCGCCCCATTACTTACCTACCCAAGGCTTCCCAATAATTCGTACAATAAACTTAATGAAAAAAAACGTTGAATTTACTTTATTACTTATAAGATATTTTATTGAAATGTGTAAATCGTTTATATTTTGCTAACAATATCTAAATTCAATTTGGTTTATTCAAACAAATACTAATATCACCAACCAGAAAGGATTAATAGAAACGCACATAAACACAATTTTCACAGGCAATTGAAGCTTTAGTTTAAAAAAAATTAAAAATAATACTAAATTAGTAATTTTTTTATACCTAAACATTTGATATTTATAAGCTTATGATAAGCGTGTGTACATATATGTATTAAAATAATCAATATAAATATATTTTTTAAATTGAGATATTAATAAGTAGTAGGTACCTACATTAACTAATTTTACAGATACCTACTAAAATTTTGGTTCAAATATTTTGTTGTTTGAGAAACGCTAGTTGCGGTAATTCGTGTCACATTTCCTAATGCACACCGTCAGGTTCAATATAAGATAGAGACATTTAGAATGGGCATTGAAATTATAGCCTTTAGCTTCCTCCTAGGGTTGAACAATAAAAGGAAAAAAGGACAGCATAAGATCGGGGCCGAATCGTGAAGGAGGAAATATTTATTTGTCTTCTTTTCTTGTCAGGTGGACTTTAATACTTAACGACAGTTACATAATATAGAGGGGATATTATCCTTTGAATATGAAACGCATAATGGAGACCTTAATAATCTGGTGACATTTTTAATACAAGACCCAACCTTAAAATATGCTTTTGTTTGTACAAAAATGCTGTACTTTTCATGTAGGTAAATTTAGTAAAAGGTTCACCCACAGGTGTTCAACAATCTTTATGATTTAGCTATAATTGTTTGATGAGATTTATTGGTCTCTTAATTATGGACGACATTTAAGTCAATATATTTTCCATCTTATGAATTGTAAAAAAACTAAGAGATTGATCCTTTTAGTAAAATGCTTTTTACTTCAAAGAAGAAATGCTAGCTTACTATACATGCTGTAACAAACTCGTAGTACAACGAGAAACCTGGTGAATCTACATCATATTTAGAGTCGAATGTGTAACGTGACTTTTGAATCAGCTTGAAAAAAAAAAATTTTCTGCAGATTAAGTAAAATTGCACAAAATTCATATTAAAATGTTTTTGAATTGTTTTATTTATGAATAGTATTAATTTGACTAAAATACATGATATTTCATACCAATTTGTTAAAAATTTATCGAAAAAAATCTACTTCGTACTCAATTTTCTCGAAAACCAAAAATCAAAACATTTTATTCTACAAAATCGACTCCAAATATTATGTAGATTCACTGGTTTCCCGCTTGTACATCGTGTTTTGTTACACCATGTATGCTTGTAATTTAAAATAATGTCCATAGAAGGAAAAATTGTACACAATTTTCACTTATATGATAGTGATTGTTGATTATAATCAGAATCTAGGCTTTTACATTTAGGCACGTAATTGACCCGTAAAAATCCAATTGAGTTTTTTAGTCAATTTTATTATGCTAATTAAATTATTCTCTTCAATTGTTTATTTATGTATAGTTGATGATTTATGAAAAAATCTTAAATCTATTTCAACTTCGGTATTAGATTTATAAAAATTTCGATTAAATTAAATCTGCTTTCAGCATCCTTTTTCAAAGATAATTAGCAGTGAATTGAGTTATCAAAACTGATTATGTAATCTGTATTTTAAAATGCAAAAAAATTTTTGAAGTTATTTATATTTTGTTTATAAGGCATGGCGCGAAGCGGGTATTCTCCTTATCTATAGGCATTACACAAATCAAAATAGTTACGAAGTAATGGATGGTTGATCAATATAACATGAACGTCATTTTAATTTTGTGGGAAACCCAGTTATAAAGATGGTTTCTATTATCGGGAAACCTATGTTAATTGGCTATAATCTACTGTTTAACAATATAATCGATCGAAAAAAGACGCAGATCGACATTTTACAAAATCTTATCACTGATTATAAGATACCATTGTAATTTACTTTAATTGCTTCATATGCATCATAGAAGAATTGTAACTCCAAAGTTCAATAGAATCAATTTTACACTTATACTTTAAGCAGCATAGCAAAATTTATAAAAAAGATAGTTTTTTAAAGTGTTTTTTCAATCAGCAATAATCTATCCTTATACGTTCCACTCAAATCTAATGACATTGCTAAATCTAATTTTGGTATCGATGGATTTAATGTATACAAACTTAAATATATCATATGTGTGTATACGATTTTTTAACCCCACTGTTATAATGTGCATCGGGTAGAAATTTTAATCTAACACATTATTCAGAAATTTATTCAGAACTTATTCCCGCATTAAGTCTTTGTTTATAGATCACACAGCGGTTGGGCACTCGGCATCGTTTCTCAAAAACTCTGGATGAAATGAATTTATTCGTAGATATTATTTTATATATCTAGATATAATATTAACTTAAAAATAAGCTCTGTGCTATTTAAATGAAAAAAAAAAACTTTCGATTGGTTATTTAGTGATTGGCACGCGCAAAGTTGAGTCGGTCATGCGCAAAATTACAGGTAACAATTTCCATATGCTTGTGATTTCGCTATGTGCTTGTGGTAGCGGCAAAAGCGTTTAATTATGGGTGTCCCAGAGCGGTCTTGGGAGCGCGAGTTTTTTGAGAATAAAAGTAAATTTCAATTTACCATTATGAGGGGATAGGGAGTGAAATAAAAGTGATAAAAATGCACCCTTTCCTCGATGAAAAAATGTCGAATTAGCACAGCAATCCCCTATTTTTTGGAGACTTTGAAGGGGTTGTTATGAGTAATTTATTCCACTTTTTATGGAAAGTGAGATATTCTGTAACGTTTTAATTAGGAATTAATATCGTCTACTTTATCACTTCCGAATAACAAGTATGGGGTCATGTATTTTCATAAATTAAGCAGAATGAATTACATTAAAACCGTGTTACCAATATTATTCGTGTCATTCAAGTCTACCGGCATATTACGGCCCATCAAGAAATAAAGATACATTAAAACATTTGGAAATTGTTAATAATATGCGATAATAACCTGAAACAGAAACCCATCGTGGGAATTAGATCAAACTGCGAGCGATTTTACGTTTACGCCGGCCGCCATTTTGAGGATATCAAATACCACGATTATTGGTAAAAAAAACGCGCGTGAGTTGCACCGCGAATGGGGGCCGTTGTAAATATTCTGACAATGAATAGATGGAGAGATATATGTGTTATCTTGGCCGCCATCTAGTGCCGGTAATCTTGTGTTGTAGTAATGAGGGTTTATACTCGATGGAAAATGAAAATCAACCCATGTAGATACATAGAGGAAGGGAGGTAATATGGCACACCGTTTTTGACTAATAAATTGATACCTTTACATTATTTTGCATTGTGGTTTTTTTAAAAATTAATTTGTCAGTTGAGTATCTATCAATAAAACAGCGTCTTGCAATTGGATTCAATTTTAGGCAGTGCGCGGTGTCGGTGTACACAACCCTTATGTATGGTTTGTGAAGCGTGGTGTTGGAAAAAGAAGGATGAAAGTAGACTGAATGCTGTTGAAATGCTATCTCTCAGGCGAATGTGTGGTAAGACTATGTATTATAGGTGTACAAATGTCGAAATTACAGCAGAGTGCAAGGCATTATCGACAAAATTAAGAAATTGGTTTTTGCTTTTACGATGGTTTGATCATGTGGAGCGAATTAGTGATGAAAGAACGGCTAAAAGAAGTTTAAATGCAAGTGTGCCTGGATGATGTAGAAGCCGCGGAAAGGCCGAGAAATACGTGATATGACCAAGTACGTCAAGTACCTACTTGAAAGTGGACATGTGAAAAGTCGGAGTAATCGGCGTATGTACGTGAGAAGATGTATGAATGTAGAGGAAGCAAAGGAATCTGTCAGGACAGAGTGGTATGGCGTTCTATTCCTCTCTGCCTACCCCTACGGGGAAATGGCGTGATGGTTAGTTAGTTAGTTTAGTTAGCGGTGTCGTGATTTTTTAGAGGGGTGGATTTAAAAATTTAAAAAAAATCTTTTAATGCTGTGTTTTTATTACGTTTTGTGGTTAGATTTAGTTCTTCATCTGATCAACACTGAAAAAAAATTTAATGCTATGCTGACTTATTTCTCACTGATAACAAAATTAAAATAATACGTTTATTTGTACAATTTTTAACTGTTATTTTTCTTTATAAAAAAATGTATTAAAATAAATGTGTCGTTCGTTATAAATATAATAAATGATCGTGCATTTAAATTAGATATACTAACCATAATCCATATCACCAACATGTTTCCCTCCGTTACCCTACACATTCCACTAGACATAGACAATACTGTTTACCTCAGACTCGCCGCCAAGCGATACAAAGATATTATAAAGCCTTGGACAAGATGGAGACCATAGATAAATAATATTTTATTTGTTGTCCTAATGTCCAAAGAAAGACTAATGATTTTTATTGCTTTATTATTTACAAGTATGGCGGAGAAAAGCTGAAGACAATGTTTTTGTTATCAAACTCAAATCTTCTTGCAGAAGTTTTATAAGCTGCTCTGAGGCCAGCATTACAAAAAAACATTGATCTTTTCAAATAACATTTCGAATTTATTAACAGCATTCTAAACCATTACTGGATAAAAGACATACCTATTATGATCTACATAGATACATGTTCACGTTATTGTTTTTTTTACCTTACACTGCGGATCCCTTAAAATAAAGGGTTTAGTTAAAATATATCCCATCATAAATGATGATTATCTTCTTGTTCGAGTGGATAGTGTTCTTGACACCTGCTTAATAATCTGAAGGTTACGGGTTCATTTCCCTCCACTAAGACAGTGATAATAAAACGGCAGCTCTAATGTATTAACTTAATTACTTATATAAATTATCAATATACATAATATCATGTTGGAAGGATTACGATTTTTTGATCCCGTATAATAAAATAATAACCAAAAAAAAATATTTGACTTAATGATGTTCATTGTTTTTTATGATTAAAAAAATGGAAAAATGAATATTTTTAAATTTTATTTATTTAACAACCTCAACAAGCCAAAAGGCCCAATTACAGAGGAGAACTACGTCACAACACCCAGGCTTGAGAAAAATTACTAAGTTTTGTTGTCTCACCGGAATCGAACCCGAACCTCCGTATCGTGAGTCTAGCATCATTAGTCATTACGCTACGGAGGCCGTCAATTATTATACAAATTTGTTGCTCAGTTTACTTTTTATCTTATATTTGATACCTTGGAGTCTTGGACTGCGCCAAAAGCGTTAGACTGATCATCTTGCATTCATGTGATAAATCATCAAAACACACTGCACTTGGTGTACCAATGCAGTGCCCTATGCACCATTAAGTGCGGGTAGGGAAAAGTAGAAGTAGTAGTTTACTGTTTAATGTAAGGCCCTACTTTTGAACAAAAATAGACTTGATAAGTAATGTGAGTGTAGGTATACTAGCAATTAAGAAACTAAGTCGGGAGTTTGAGGTTATACCAATATTGATTTAACGGCGCCTACTGATCTCAATGACTTCACAGAAATTATTAATGTTTGAACTAAAAAGTTAAGTTATGGCAGTCATTTTCACTAATGTTGTACTATCATCGTCATCATCACACCATATCCGCTCCCTGTGTGGAGCATATGGGTTCCACAAAACTGCCTCCAGGCCAAGCGATCGGCTGTCAGCTCCCGCGCATTCTCCCGAGTCAGTCAACGTCCCGCAGCTCTGACGCAAACTGCCGACGAATTGTCAACAGTGGACGACCAGGACGCCGAGAACCTGATCTGTGCCTTGTAAAATAGGCAAGCATGTACTATATCGAGTGAGAAAATATAACCTAACTTAGAAAGAAGTTTCATAGATTAATATTTTCTCAGTAAAATTACGAGAAAACTATATATAAATGTAGGTAGGTACGTGCATAAGATACAGAATCGTTTTAAAAAAAAATGTAAAAAGAGTCTGCAGTGAATATATAAGAAAATCTTATAATTTCATTCATTTTCAAACCCTAACATTGTTGTAAAATTTGCTGCGCTTTTTGTGTAAACTTAGAATCAATACTTTTATGTAATACATTCTTACAAAAAATTGCAGCTTTTTGTATCGTTTTGTTACTGATAGAATCTTCATAAATAATTAATTGAATGTTGAATTCCTATTAAACGTAGTATGATAATACTATGGTAATAAATTAATTAATATTGTTAGAATCGGGGAATGTGAAAGTCATTCTAGAGTTAGAATCGAGTATATCCAAAGTTTTATTCTGAGATGACGGCTACGCTTATTTATACAAAGGGTTTTTTCTTATATTTCAGTGCAAGCAAATATAGGTAATATATAATAATAATATACCAATTATTAACCAATGAAAAATACCAACCGAATAATTGATTATTATTCCCTTAGTATAGAAATTAATTTATTTGCATTTATTGACGATTTAAGTTCTTAGGGCAACTTATTAAAATATGTTGGGAATTAAGTATTATAGCAGTTCTTCTCCCCGTACTTTTTTTTGGTTTTGGGCCAATAATCCCTCCATGGATGTGATATCTTGTTGTTTATGTGTTGTCTATAATTTATTTTTTTATGTGTTACTCAGAATATTATGACATATGATTCTATTCCAAAGTAATCCCTTCACAGGTAATTCTTTTATATATTTAAACATTGTGGTACATTATGTCTTTGAACTAATAATATTTTGTGGTAACAAATTAATTTGGCAGGGCATTTTGAACGTTTTGAACTTGTTTTGTCGTTGTTTGTCACATGGTGCCCCAAAGCAGTGATGCCAATCTTTATACGATTCCCCAAAGAGACAAAGTATATAAATTTTAATGTAGGTAGATGGTAACCAAAAATTTTAATTTAAATATTTGTAAAACAAACAGATCTTAAACAGTTTACTAGTATTAAGGTTTGGATATTCCACATTAAGTAGCAGTCACATTGGTTCTTGCACTAATTTACATATTTCATTAACTATCTCTATGTTATCAAAGTGCTAGTTCCTAACAGTTATTGGCAACGTGAAGGCACTCAAAATTTGTGATTATCATAGGCTACATTGCAATTTTAGCGTGTGGCGATTTATGTTGCTTTAATTTTGTTTTTTTTTTATTTATAATAAGTTCCGCATCGTGGTCACCAATTCTGCTGATTATAAAAGTCTTGTTGTAACTCTTTCATTACAAATCATGCAGATCCTCATCTGAAATAACTAATGCGTGTCGTTCAGCATAGAAGTATTATTTAATGTAAAATATATGGTTCTTTATAAGGAAAATTAATATTATGTATTGAATAGGTCCCAATACGGATCATTGCGGTACCCCAGCTTTTATTTATCTCTTATTCTCACTTTTTAAGCCATCGATATTAACAGTCATGGAGGATTAGCAGCACAATTCTCTTATAAATGTATTACTGGGCCAATTATAGTTATCTTTGTATTTTGAGAGTCAGCCATTAGTTTCGACCAACCCTGGAAACTGCGAAGCGCTATTCTTGGTCCGTATGTTTGTACTGCTGGGTGCTTATGCCCTTTACTCAAGAATTTTCAAGTCGAATGCGAAAATTTTTTGGAGAAATTAAACATACAAAAGCGCCATGCATTCGTATGACATTTACGTACGAATGAATTTAGGCAAATCCTCTAAAACGTATCGCATTTGACTAGAGGTGCTAACTCCCCTAGTCCCCACCTGTCGGCCTATTGCAATGCCACCATACCGGACTGATAAAACCTAGTTTAGACAAACACAGATAAAACTTTTCGGTTTATGACGGGAGTAAAAATCAATAAATTAATTAATCGACTTGTATTATAGAAAATATAAATGACTAAAATAATAGTTGTTGGTATTAACCGTTCGATTCGTGGTGTAAAAAGGTTCGCACTGTAAACTTTTTTGGATATTTTTCAGGTTATTAAAAAAATTCCAAACCACATTGTTTTTGAAAAATAATGCGTCAAAAAACGTTCTCTACTTACATAGTTCCTATTTTCAAGTACAAGCCGCTTAGGCTTTATTGAAAATAGTATTTTCAAATTGAAAATGTGCAAATATCATAAGATTGCATAGATTTATTTTTACATGAAAAAAAATATGTAATGATTGTTTTTGAAATTTGAACTGCGCCTTAATGCCAAGATATGGGAAAATAATGGGTATATGGGAAAAAAATTGGAAATAAAGAACGAAATTCATAAATTAGTTAATATACAAAAGGTTTCACTGCTAACACTTTTAAATATATCAAGAAAAAAAATCAGTATGTCTCCATATTATACATTTTTTGTATGAATTTTTTTTACGAAAAATTCATTAAATTATTTTTAGATTTTCCACAGCTAATATGATTTTTAAAAATCCGAATGGTTACTTTTAGATCCCAAGTCCACTATTCTTCCAATCCGGACCACTGTGCGGGAGGAATCACAGGACAACCATAATAATATTTATTTATTTTTAGTTGTAGTTTTTCTTATTTTATTTAGTAGAAGTAGAAGGACTTTGTGAGAATGCACTTTCTTACTAGAAATAGATTTTCACGGCTTTCTTGACAAAGACGATTTTTTTAGATGGTATGCCGTGTAACTCCTATCTTAATACCTAGTAGTAGTAATACCTACGTTAATTTTTTAAAGAATTAAGTAGGTATAAGTGTCACAAGTCCACTGTGAATAATATCCTTTAGAATGCACCACGCATTTCGTACAGAGAATAGTTGTAACATTCACTATGCTAATTCCAACGGTATATTTCTCTTTGTCTATTGCGGGGAGTAGTGTTCTCGTGAGATCAGGCCTCACCAACACACCCACACACCTACACCACCACCACCACCAGCGTCCGTGCACTATACCACAATACAGCCACAGAAATGCGCATACACACAGTCTGTAAAACGCGGTCCCGTTCTAAAACTGCTAATGTGTTATGATAAGCTGACATGACAGTCATGTTTTTTATTACATTGGTTTATTGTATGCTTTAAAATACGGTCCGCTTCAAAGGTAAATAATTGCATCTCTATAATTGTGCCTCTTAGACTGTTGAGGTGGTCATATAAAAAATAAATAAAGAGTTATTAAAAACTACTACTGCTATCTCTTATCCGCACCCAATGTTGCACAGGGCCCTACGTTTATATACAAAGTGTAATAATAATCTTGATAATTTGTTGCATTTTTTTTAATTTTATTTATTTATTTGTTTTTACATATATATAAGGTTGGATTCCCGCTAAACTGCCAAACAGTTTTTAAGCAGGGATTTGCTCTCTATTAAAATATGAAATATAAAAATAAATGAATATTTATATATTATATATAATTATAAAAATTGAAAAATAAGGTTTACTGGATATTTTCGTCTTCTTTTTTTTCTCTTCATCTAGTATTTTTTCTTCGGGAAGTCTGTTTAAGATACGTGGGGTTATACATGCCCTGGTCCTGTCTCCGTACACATTTAGCGCTCTCTTCTCTATATATTTACCTTTTGTTTTTCGCCGCGTTCCATATGCATGACGGATTTGTTTTTTGTGTGTATCTTTGAGGAGTTCTTCTGTTATAAGTTGATAATATAACATACTTTGTACTGATAAAACACCACACTTTCGGAATAGATTTGCATGAAGGCAAGGTGATCAGTTTTACGCTTCGGGGCTGGTGCCTAAGGCTAAATCTATTTAAAAAAATACTTAAGCGGGATTGAAATATGGAATAAATTAAGCTTTGTTCGATTTCTGTCCCATTCTTTTTTTTTAACATGTAAAACATTCAAGAACCTCTCCAAATACAACATTTTTACAGTTTTGCTAAGTGAATTGCTGTATCGTTTGTGATATCATTAGTCGCCTATTCTTTACGTGAAGTGGAAAATAAAATCAAGTCTTATTTACCTCAACAAAGTCGTGACTTCTCTACTTTAAATTATTCATAAATGACATTTTGGAATACCTCCCAAATGACCTCGATTGCATTCATGTACCAACTTCTTATTGTGCGCGGTTTAGTACTACTAATATTGGATATTTACATTTTTGATCACGCGAAGACGGAGATGGAGAGGCCAGTTAGAACATGATGAATGTTCTAAATAACACTATGAAGGTTAGGTAATGGTCAGACTGCAATATAATGTATAATATAACAGAATGAATGACTATCATTTTGCACGTCTATGTCGAATATAATATCATGAAGGTTAATTTTATCATTCATTTCATTATACCATATCCGCTCCCTATGTGGAGCATATGAAATCCACAAACTGCCTCCAGGCCAAGCGATCGGCCGCCAGCTCCCACGCATCTTCCCAAGTCAAGTCCACGTCCCGCAGCTCTGACGCAAACTGCCGACGAATTGTCAACAGCGGACGACCGGGACGCCGAGAAACTGATGCCTTAAAAATAATAAAAAATAATAAAAATAGTAGATTATGCGGTAATCGAGTAGGTACGGACATTTGAAAAATAGTTTCACAGAAACGGCATTACATACTAGAAAAATACTCACGTGCCTAGTAAGGGTTGTCACGTGACAGCTAGTGGTGACCCCACTACGTCACTCATACGTCATCACTAAGTATCTACGTCATCACTAGACATCTACGTCACACGCTCCAAAATGCGAGTGGATTGGTCTTTAGACTGTGGAATAGGATAATAAGTGGTGTTATGATATTTTTAGAAAATTTGTATAGAAACTCCCCCTGTACCGGTACCCTGTACGGAGGTACCGACTTTTGAGTTTTGAGAATAGTTACCGACGAATACTAGGTGTGCGTTGGTTTGACTTAAGGAACACAGAATCAGGCAACAGACGCAGCAACCTTTGGTATCTACTGTCATCCGGAGATGGCAACTCTGCTGCTTCGGACGTTCTGACTGGAGGGGATGCTCAGGAACTCAGGAACTGGTGGGAATGAGTATGAAATCATGAACAAAACATGGTTAGCTGTACTTAAACTGAAATCTATGCTTGGAGTCACGGTGTTCTGAATCTTGAAAAAATGCAAAGAAAAAGTATCTAACCCACAGATCAATTGATGCAGCAATACCTTGATTGTAATTAAGTGAAAATAAGATAATGTTGAGAGTTTTATTTTGAAATTTATCTCTTAATAATATTCCCAGGACCTGGAGTTTTGTACAATAATAATTATTTGATTATGAACAGTGTGTTTTGAATATGTATATCGCTTACGTCAATAAATGTAACATATTTAGTTTTACAGTGTAGGCCTGTTAGTACCAAATTTGAGCTAATCATTTATTTATTTTTAATCACCTCAACAGGCCAGGAGGCCCAATTACAGAGGGGAACGACGTCACAAACACCCAGGCTTGAGAAAAATCACTTTTGATTTTTTGTGTTCTCACCGGGAATCAAACCCGGAACCTCCGTATCGTGAGTCTAGCGTCTAGCCATTACGCTACGGAGGCCGCCAATAATACCAATTTATATTAATAATAGATTATTTCTCAATTAAATTTAAAAAACATTCAATGCTAAAACAAAACGCATTAGTCTTACAGAAAAATGACCATGATTAATTATAGTAAAGTGAATAGTAGGTGCCTACTCGTAATCTCACGCTATTGCTGAATATAAATATAATGGCTGCAGCTCATCTTCTGTATGACACACTTTGAAGAATACCTTTATCTAACCTCTTATTATATTTTTAATTATGTTCTAGTGTTTTTTACGCAATGTTAAGCCTTTTATAATTATTTTTAAGTACACAAGAAGTGTCGAACTTACCTTAAAACCGCACCTTCGTGTCACACTAGAATATATACCTATTATAGTGAATATTAAAACCAACTTCAATTATTAATACCTACAATCGCGAAATAAAAACTGGTTTATCGTTATATGGGCCATGAATAATAATTTGTATTTGCGTCATTTCTCGAGTAAGCTGAAATTTGATATACTTATCGTAGAAAATATTGGTGCTATCACTGTCATATTTTTAGTTAATCAAAACATGAATTCAAGCGAAAAAATTTAAAGAATTTAATTTTAATGAACGGCCCAAGATTATTAGAGCTGTTTAACTATTCATTGAAATTAATGTATTTTCTATGAGCCTTTGGATATTGATTATGTAGTATATTTAAATCGATGAACTAGGAAATAGGTAAATGTGCATTTTATCTTTTCTCCTTAGTTAATTAAGATATTTTGAACTCCACCAAATATGATTGAACATTAGTTATATTATGCACGTTTGGGTCAGTAAAAGAATGACCTCGAGTTCCTACACCACTCCACATGTGTTGTGAATGTGGCTGTCATGTCTCACACCGGTAACCAGTTACCATTTACCAACAAACTCTTACAAGAGCGAACTAATTACGTTTTAATCACTACTTAAACTATTTACCTACCCATTAACTATACTACTACTCCAGTATGTAATTAGATAGCGGATCTTTTGGTTTATTGCAACTAATAAAGTAAAGATTTGTTAGCTGATCAGTAGTTCTGTTACACAAAAATTATCTCGTGTTATCTAAATAGTTTGCCCAAATAATTATTTAATGTCAATATTTTAGATGAATCAATTAAGTACACAGGATATTGCGCAATTAATTCGGTTGAGTAATTAATCACGCTCGTTTATGAATAATATAGATTGTACATACTTTTCATTACATTAGTATACATATCGTCGTTTTCCGCGTCAAATATCCTATGTGGATTTCAAAAAAAAAGGAACCTTTTGTATTTTAATTGATTGTGGAATAAGCCTTTGGGGTGAATTTTAACAAAAATTGCACTGTATAAGTTAGCCTATTATGACTATTATTACAAATAAAATAAGAATTTATCGAATGTCAAGTCTCATACTCATTTTAATCATTACATTGTTTTATAGAGAGTGTTGATTATGCTTTGGTTTCTATATTGGTATATTCTAAATAACTAAACGGTTTAGTACAAGTACCCAGTAAGAGTAAGTAGTGGTCTGACAACATAGGAATTCTGCTATTTAGTTAGTCGACCTCATACTAAACTTGTATCACAGAGAAAATATCACAGAACGGAATATCCTGTTTTGATTATATCCACTATGATGGAGTACGTTATACCAGTTACGAGCAGTTTCAAGTTTCAATGTTTTCAAGTCTGGTATTGCACTTTAGTTGGAGAAAATGTCAAAGCTAGCTACAGAAAAATTTTGCCCAGAGAAGTTTGCTCTAGTAAATGAGCGTTAAAGTTCGGATGGGCCTATGTGAAAACTTATTTTTAAAAGAGTTTTCTTTTTATCTTATTACGATTACCATCACTGTTAAGGAATTAATTACTAACGGGCACATTTATAAAAACATCATGCAAAAACGTTTTTTTGTTAGAATCCGAAAATAAACACGTCGAATATAACCGCAATACGTTTATTTATTTATTTATTTGTATATGATTTATGAAGCGTTATTTTGGTGAGAAATTGCCTGTTGAAAGAGCGCTGTTCACTAAGGAGGCTATTTAAGTTACATAAATTATATTTTGACCGGTAGAATCAGAATCAATCTCTCGAAATATACATTCCTCCATCTTGGAAGGTTTTAGAGAGAGAAGAGTATTATAACTAAAGATATTATTGAAAGCAGTGCAAAAGTTACTCTGCAGCATTAGCAACGCCAGGAACAGGTTGCAGGTTGCAGGTTGCAGGCTGTTTAGACTGATGAATACCTTCAGTTATAAATGTTGGTATAATGTTTAATAAAGCAGGGAGCAAAGTAGGCAGCTTCACCAGGGCCGTTATCAGTGAGTGCAATTATCCGCATTTCTGCTGTATCGTCCATTCCGCGAGTGTCTAAATTAATTACGCAGTAAAGTACAGAGTTAATCCACGCGGAGTTGACTAGTGGCTTAGTACTGTGGTGATGTGGTGTGGTGGACCAATACTGGAGTAGTGGTGGACCAGTACTGGAGTAGTGGTGGACCAGTACTGGAGTAGTGGTGTACTTGTACCCTGACCACCGACCACTGTTACCACCTGCCACTGCGGCTACTTGTACTAAAACTCAAAACAGGATCACCTTTACAGATTCAGAAAAGCATTGGTCCTCGAGCCGAAAAGAAATTGATTTAAAAGCTAAATGAAAAGCCTCTGTGATTAGGGCATAACTGAACAATTCGTGTATGTTTATAACGTTAGAACTCAGATTTATAAATAAACTTTAAATTTAATTATGAAGACGAGTAAGCACTATTTTTTGTCTCCTGCTAATCTTCTCAAGCAATGTTTACGAGTACACAGTACCTTTACTATAATATTAGGTCCTTACATATGAAATTGGCGTTTTGTATGGGAGAAAAATAAAGTTGTTTTTTTTTTTTTTAATATAATATATTTATTTAATCAAAGTATGTACCATTGCTATCTATGCACTTTTGCCATCTCATAGGTAGTTCATCGATCCTTTACTAAATAAACCATTCGGACGGGAATCAATAAAATCTTTGAAGTCGGTTTGGACTGCCCCATCGGAGTTAAATTTTTTCCCTTGCAAGAAGTTATCCAAATTTCGAAAAAATAGTAGTAATCTGTTGTGGCAAGGTCCGGAGAGTACGGTGGATGTCTTAGACATTCCAATTGAAGCTCTTCTAATTTGTAATATTATATTTTAAAAAAATCAACTTTATGTTCCCCCATACAAAACGCCAATTTCATATGTAAGGACCTAATTCAAGCTTTTTCACCTTCCCAATTTGCTTCAAGTGGATTAAAACAGTTTTTACACTAACACCGCAGCCTGCAGCTAACTCGGACGTGGTTTGCGATGGATCAGCTTCCACAATAGCCTTCAATTCTTCATTATCAACTTTGGTCTCCGGCCATCCACGGGGCTTGTTCTGCAGGTCGAAATTTCCAGAACGAAAACGTTGGAAACAAAAACGCGCTGTGTGTTTTCTTTTGCGGCACCGTCGCCATACACATCATTAATCCTTCGAGCCGTTTCTGCAGCACTGGTGCCACGGTGGAACTCGTACTCGTAAATAACGCGATATTTCAAGTTTTCCATTTTGTATACTGAGTGACGCAAAGAAAAAAACAATTAAGGAAAAAACAAATGAATTATAATTTTCGAAACAAAAATACTTGAGTAAAAAGCTGTATAAATTTGAATTTGGAATTCCTAACCAAAGAGAAGATATTCGAGATCAAAGTTGCCAGTACGGCAAAACGCCAATTTCATATGTAAGGACCTAATATTACTGTTATGTACCTAAAGCTTTGTTTTTGTATTCGATCAAAAATGTAGCACCAATTTCTCCAGGAAACGTGATTGGAAGACGGACGGGGCATAGGAAAAATACTCAGTTCTGGAATTTGCCTAAATATGTGTTAATGATCCGCACAACATATCCAATTTCGAAGAGTTACCAAGAGAAATGCATCTCATTATAATACTTTAGAATCTTGGTTAAATTATTTTTCTGTCTTTAAAGGTTTCTCACCCCGCGCCCCGCGCCCCGGTATCTTGGTAATAATGCAATGCGGTCAGTCGCCCCCACCCGCACCCGCACCCGTCAGTGCCAGGTTGGCGATTCTGGATTGGCTAAGTGGAGCTCGCAATTACGATAAATAATGTGAAACAAGTACGATAAATAATAAAACCTGAATGCCCTAACTCTACTCGGAGATCTGACTGCACAATATAACAATAAATGTTTAGATTTCAGACAGGAATAGCGTAATATAGGTATGGTAGTAGGTAGTAGGTATGGCAGGAGTATTAAGGCGGGACATAGACCTAATGAGCTCGGACAGCCATTGTTGAATTACCTACTTATATCTGAAGGAGAATAGTTCGAGGAAAAGTTTCTCATTTGCTACAAATAAAGTGGACATTTCTCCATACTGAACAGTTTCTGTCTAGGAATGACAGTTAGGAATTATCAGAAATGATTGTATTTTTATGACTGTTCTTCACTTAGAATCCTAGATAAACGAATAAGTAAACTTACTATTTTAATTCTTTGATTGATATGGCATTTATTTTGTAGAACTCCATGATATCTTATGTTAAAATAAAAAAAAACGATTTTTTTGGTTCTACGTGATTTTATTATCAAGTTATTGACAATGAGGGAATCCACTGTTTTCTAAAGTAATTTTTTTCTATAAACTTACTATTTAACTAAACAAAAAAAATATATTTAATATCTTTTTATAAGTTATTGATGAAGATACGATTTTTTAAAGTTGCACATTTCAAATACCGCGCTAAATACCAACTATGTACTAACTGCGTCATTTTTGCAGGAGTGACGTCATAAAACGGGTTGTTTAAGGCCATGGTATTTCTCCAGCCAGTAACAAAACTGTCAAAAATCTATGCAAACTGACGCGGAAAGCACAGATAAAATATACCGTCGACTCAACTGTCATATACTGTTAACAGCTGTTCTAGGTAGACTGAATGGCGGCCATCTTTTTTGCAATAGAAGCTTGTATGTAGATTGTATTCTATATTAAAATGCCATGGAACGCGGCTACGGGGGTTTAAAAACGGAAACCGGAAACACTACACTTAGATACAAGGAGTGACGTCATTGTTTAAGATTTTGAAATGAATGCTATTTTTTCAACATTTTTTATTAATTTTTGCGTGCGTTTTTGGGATATTTCATCCCACTTCAAAATTTTTAAATATTCGCGTCTACACGAAAGCATTTTTAAAATTCAATTCCGGGCAGCAGTGGATTTCCTCATTGTTTCGCCTTGTAAGGGCATTATCAAACTGTTTGATAATGCCCTTAAAACATTAACTCAATGTTTGTAGCACTCACTTTGTAGTTTTACATAATTATGAAATTAAACAACTTTTGTTTTAAACTACTTTTTTATTTTTTAACACGCCAGCCGGTTTTGGAGACACTTTAGACACACACTTCATCAGGGCTTTGTATAATAAATTTTTATATATTAAATTTTAAAAAATTGCTTCTAGTAACCATCATTATTTATAGAAAGATTTGGAATCTGTAAAATATTATGTAAAGTATTAGTAGTAGTAGTAAAATATATGTGCTCGTTGCATAGTTTGCATGTGAATTTTATTGGGTAGTTTCATCTACATAATAGTAACATTTTACTGTAATAGTCGGCATGTTAATTGGTGTGTTTTAAATGTTAACAAATGGAATGTTAGGTAAGGTTTTTATTGGCATTAAAATAAAAGAAAAGTGATCGTTAAACGAACTATTTAAATAAACCACACCAAATGGCTTTAAATAGTGTTGAAAATGCTGGCGTATTCAGATGTGGATTAACCGTTACGACATTCCTTCACTGTCTTATTACGTATTATGCTAAATTTATTTGAATGAATTGGCTATCAAAGCGCAAGCCTTAGTTTAATTTATTCATCTGCATACATAAACGAAAATTCACATGTGTATGGTTATTAATTTTTTAACATGTTAGGCTAATATTATTATACGCCGTTAAAATTTGAACTGACACTCGAAGTTCGAAGAAAATAGTTTAAAAATAATTTTGAAACCATAAAAATATGTCAATGTATCGTTGATGTACCGATAAAGATGTAAGGTTTTTTTAAAAAACGGTAAATTTCATTATAATATAAGATGTTAAACACCAGAAAGCTGAATATGTAGATATTAAAAAAAAAACTTATAATTATGTTCAAATTACACTGTACCGTTATTTACTATTCACTTACCTGCCTCGGTTCTTTGTCGCACCCCGCGATGCATAGGGCACTGCATTGGTACACCAAGTGCAGGGTGTCTTGATTACTTATGATTCACGATGCATGCAAAAATTACTACTATGTACTATTTTCCCTTACCCGCAACAAACGGTGCTGAGGCACTGCATTGGTACATCAAGTGCAGTGAATCTTAATAATTAGTTACACGAAGGCAAGATGATCAGTCTTGTGCTTCAGTGCCAGTCCGAGGGATCGAGATGCATGGATATCAAGCAATAAGTGTTGTATACATATATATCATCAAGTTATATCAGAAATGGTAATGTCACGTGTTCTGATTAAGAAGCACTCTAGATGTGTGGTCTAATCTCCTTCAGCCTCGTACTTTACCTTCTCAGACTTGTAGAATGTAAAACTCTGACTAAGGTGACAGTTGTTATACCTGGGACTGGCATTTCCGCCAGATCCAAAAAAAACATTCCTTTTGGCTGACGATGTTATATTATTTATAAATGTCACGTAATATTTTTTTGTATAAAAATGTGCGTGGAGACACCCGCTGATATTTTTCCTTTTTTTTTGCATTTAAAAAAAATTACACAGCGTTTTTTAAAAGGTAAATCAACCGAATCCTGATTTCATACTTGGAAAGGGGTTTTCTTTTGATCTTCACATTCGTTGTTCATTTTCGTCCCATGTTCTTTTATTGGCTTAATGTTACGGTTAAAAACGGTTTATAATTTGTAATTAATAATATAATCATTCGATTTTTAGAACGCTAAAATTGCTGTAAGACGAAAAAATCTAGAAAATAATACAAGAATTATAAATAAACATTTTATTATACGTATAATATGATATTTTAAATCCTCTAGGAAAAACTTACAGGTATTCTACCTTTTTTCGGAATCAACTTAATAATTTTTACTTTATCTATTTATTTACTTGATGTATAAGACATGAGTACAATAATGAACAATTTTATAGTTTCCGTTTCCCGACTTACTAGATAAATTGATTAGTTACTTCGTGTTAAGTCGGGGCATTCTTAATCGATGGGTCAAAGATTCGTTTAAATTTAAGCAAGACTTTGTAATAATAATTAAGTCATTAATAAAACAGTTTTTTTTGCTATTATCCGGTCATAACAATTGCTCTAGTACTATTAAATTATGAAACATTCACTTGCTAGCGCTAAATATAATGTAGGTAATAATACCATGAAACCACCATTTACCTACTATTTACCACTCAATTGTTTGAATTCAACCATCTCTTCTGTGCGAATTCTGATGAGGGTGACACGTAATATATATCGCACCATAAATACTAAAATGCACTAACTCAAAAAAGCAAACTTTTCGGAAATTGCAAAAATGATTTTATTTCGGTACCTACTGTTTCATTGATATTAGGTTTTTTTAAATGTAATCTCGACATAGGAAAGATGTTTCTTGGACGGAGCTGTTACGTGGTATTAACAGTTTATTTTTGACAAGTTAAGACATAGTGCAGTATAGTATTCATGGTGCGATATATATCTACTTGCTTGTTACATGGTTGTTTCAGCTTGCATCACACAAGACATGCTGAGAATCTTGTAGCTTGTAAAATTGTAACAGAAATGAATTGGAGAACAGGAAAAATTAGCATTAAGAGCCATCTTGCACGGACATAAGTAGATTTATTATTATTATTAATGATAACGTATTTAACGTTTCTATGTTTTTAACACAAAATTTCATAAATTTTGGTGTGAAAATTTTAGGTAAAGACATCCAATTGGTCGACCGAGGGTAATTGGGTTCTTTCCGATTATTTCTTTTTTATTTCAAAAATTGATTGAAAAATAACAATATCAAGGGATTTTTTAAATTTTTTTACGATGTCATATGAATTTTCTAGCGCGGTTTGAAATAGCGCTTTTTCAAATCGCTCGCCAAATCCTCCATTTGGCGCGCATGCGGTGTGACGTCACATCAATATGGGCGCTCACTTCGTAATGAATTTCCCGCCTTTCATAATGGACGGGTATGACGTCATTAGCCAATAACGGGCGTTAAAAGTCACTCGTAATTTCGTGTTTTTAAAACATAAATTTATAAATGAAAACAACATTTTTGATCATTGTGTTTTATATCGTTGTAATTGTAAAAATATACTTTAATTATTTATTACGTTTTCAAGGATATTCATGCTATCGGGAAGAACCCTATTGAGAGAAAGCTCTATCCGATGAAGGGCTGTTTAAAGCGATAAGCAGTAGATACAGCAATTTTTTGTGGTACATTTACTGAAAGAAATTATTACATATATCTTACCCGTGGTAAATTTACCCACGTTAACTTTAATATACAATTACCAGAGACATGTTTAGTTAACTAGACAAGCTATTTCAAAGAGAACTCAACATTTTATGTTCTATTTGTATTTTGCAGTGAAACAAAGACAACTATATATGTCTAATACATTTTAATCATTCTGTTTCCCTTTAACATGTTAAAATGGAGACAATTGTCTAATTTTGGATATGACAGGGGACGGAAGAAAATAGATTATCTAAGAAAATTAATATCATTGGCAATAACGCCTTCACTTTTCCATTTCTTTCAAAGTAATCCCGGTAAGTTTTCAGTATAATTTTTCTGTTTTTTCAACATGTATTGTCTTTCTTGATGTTAACGTTGTGGATGATAGGCCTTACCCAGTAGTAAGTATTTGGCTCTCATTAATTGGGAAATTTATCACCTTGCGCAAGACACAAGAATGAGAGGAATGGATCGCGCATGCGCTGACGCACTATTAGTTTGGTCGCACGCTCTTCTTGCATTCATTATTACATGTCTTTATTGATGATAACTACGTATTATTACATGAATTTTAATGCAATTATTTATCATTGCATCTCATTCATACTAGGTACCTACATAAATATATACCTACAAAGTAGAGACAGCTTCTTTCTTGTCTTATTTTTTAATTTTAACGCAATTATTTACTTTTATGGATTATGGGTTCACACCATAACTTAAATAACTGGCCAATTTCTACACAACTACAACAGTGCAGAGAATAATAATTGGTTGTTATTATTTTTAATTGCATCTCCTACTAAACTAGACTCGTAAACTCCCGTTGGTCGTCGATCTAACACTATGAGGCTAATACTGTGTAGAGTGGATACCCAATATACGATATGCTGATATAATTATAATAATATATCTAAAGAAGATAAGATCGAACATTTGCCATCACGTCCACCAAGAAAAAAGTCTTTGAAATACATAATATCTATCTGCCTCACCGCGCCGACTTGTATCCGAAAAATAATGATTAAAATCAAAGTCATTCACCCTGAATCCATTTTGTTCAAATGATTAAATGAAATAATTTCACATTCAATGAGAAATTTTATTAAATTTAAGAAGTAAGGCATTATGGCTGTTATTACTCTATGTCCCTGAACATAATCTTGTATTTTTTTACTAACAATATAAAATTTTGCAATGATGTGCATATCTTTTTTTATAAACTGGTTTTCGAGGAAATGTCATCTAATTCCAATTGTGCAAAGTGACTTTTTATTACTTTGGCATTTTAGGATAATATGTTTACCGCGAACGTTTGCATAAAAATTGCTACTCTGTCAAAATATATTAAAACAACTGATGTGATTTTTATCAATTAACTAAATAAATATCTAATAAATCGTATTTGAATGACATTGTTATTTTCTGCTTATATTTATGAGGATCTAAAATTTAAAAACGAATTTTTTAAAATCCGGAATAAAAGTTTATTAAATTAGGAAATCAAGTCAACGAGATGATATATTTTTAAATGTTATTAAAAAATTTTTGCGCAAGAAATTTACTATATTATAATTATAAATTAATATTTCATATATAATAGTAAATACTAAGTAAATAAAATAATATAAAAAGTAAGTAAATACTAATATAGTAAATAAAAGTATACCCACGCTCTAACAAGGTGAAATTAGATCGTACTAGGGCTGTTCTCGTGGTGAAGTGGTTAGCGCGTTGTGTTACCATGCATGAGGTCGCGGGTTGGATTCCCGTAGGGAGCGAACATAAAATATTTATTTAAATGTGGTTTTCATATTAACATTTCACGTGTGATACCTTGGACTGGAACTGATGCGTACTGAGGAATCGATCCCACCTCCACCCGCAACTGAGTCCTTGGGGACTCTCTGTCAGTCACGCGATTTTATGCAGGACTTTAAATTTTTGTTGTTGCAAATGCATAAGCAAATTGCAGGGCCAAAGTTTCCAAGTGAAGTTAAGTGAGGGCGACAGCATCGATCAAGTCAAAAGAAAATCATGATGCCGCCACCCTTACGATCCCTCAGTGTCTCCATATCGAAGTTTTTTTTTTTTCTTTTATTAATTTACATAAATATATAAAAACAAGAATATAAATTAATACAGGCAACAAAATGTGCCGTAAAAGCTTAAAAAAATACAAAAGAACTTCAGAAAAAGGTGTATAAAAGGAACATGGTAGTTATATCGAGTACAAGTCACCCATTGGGAAAGGATTGGCGACAACGGATTAACTGATGCGTAATTACGACTGATCATCATTCATGTTCATGTTTTGAAAAATTGATAAGATGTTGAGTTTGTTTGTTTCAATGCAGTTGTAAACGCCTAGATGCATCGTTTAGGTGCTGTTGGATATAAGTAATATCTGATATAGGACATGTGTATAATCCAGTAAAAAGCGGTACAATGTATTTGTGTTCGCATAATGTTGTTTTAAAAATACTATACATCTCGTAGTGGCATAAAAGGCATTTTACAAAAATATCTAGTACAATCACCCATTGAAAGGATTCCGACAACGGACAACTGATGCGTACTACGATTGTTATTGATGGTTTACTTGCAGTGCCCTATGCTCATTAGGTGCGTATTCAGAATAGCACTCACGCGGGATGCGGGTTTCATGTATATTGGATGTTTTCAATTTCACATTTTATAGGAATTTTTGAAGTCGCATTCCATGGTTTACTCGTTATTGTAAGAACGCACTCCGGGATGCGGGATGTGGGATGTTATTTTCACTTTGTGATTTTTGACAAAGACGCCTGAATCCCTGAATTGTTATTGATAAAGTAACCAGCAAATAAATGGTCAAGGCATATAAATTGTAAACAGGGATTCAAAATAGAAAGTAGATACGGAGAAGTATTTTGCTTTTAAAATTTATTTACAGACCTTTTACAGGTTTCAAAGTTATTGCTCTCTCTTACAACTAGGTACTACTACTACTTTCCCTTAGCCGCAAACAATGATGCATAGGGCACTGCATTGGTACACCAAGTGCAGTGCATCTTGATCATGTTATTACATGAAGGTAGGATGATCAGTCTTACGCTCCAGTACCAGTCCAAGGTATCACCTATGAAATATTAATATGGCTCTCTCTTAGCCACCGAAAATTAATTTTATTTTTAAAAGTTTCTAATGCAATGGCGGTTAATTGAAAATATCTTCTTTTTAACCTAACATTTTTACAAGACCCACATTAATATGTTTATTAGAAAGTAGCACCAGTTGATGTGCCTGTTTTTAACGTTTCTCTCGCTTTGAGCTCGATGATATATTATATAGTAAATTCAATATTGATGAGCACATGTACATTGCCCTATGCACCATTAGGTGCGGATAACGGAATGTAGTAGTAGTAGTACATAACCAAATTGTAATGTTTATATTTAAAAAAGTAAAAAAATTGATATAATAAGAGATCTAATGATATATATATGTGTAAAACTTTCCATTTTAATATTATCAAATCAAAACAAGACTGAGATAAGCATTATCGACAAAATTAAGAAAGGTCTTTTACGTTGGTTCGGTCATGTAGAGCGAATGGATGATGAAAGAACGGCTAAAAAAATATATGATGCAACTGTGCCTGGATGTAGAAGTCGAGGAAGGCCGAGAAGATGTATGAATGTGGAGGAAGCAAGATAAGTATGCCAGGACCGAGTGGTGTGGCGTTCTATCCTCTCTGCCTATCCCTTCGGGGAAATGGCGTGATGGTTAGTTAGAAATAAAACTGAAAATGTATCCGACGGACTAGAACATTTATATTTCGTATTAATGCAGGTGTTTGTTAACATCATTCTGTAGAGTGATATATTATATTATTACTATTACTATCCTTCCCCATCAGCAGATTGTCGATAGCCACTCTGCGCTGGAATTCGTGCCAGCCGCAGCCAGTCTAACTCTACTGTGGTATTATGTGTCTTTAGTCTTCCTGTACCTGTGTACCGTGTACTGTGTACTGTGTATGTAGGTAGATAGAGGGGATATTGTTCTGTAAATGTCACATTACCCAATGCACAGAAATGCACGCGGAATAGAGCCTAGACGACATTCCCCGTGAGTGGTACCTGGTGCCTGCATACTGCATACTGCATACTGCATAGTAGGTATACTGCACACAGTTCGGTATAGCGGACACCTGCGCCATACAAACCACTTCACGTGGCGCGTGGGTGGGAGACTAGAATCGCGAAATGCAACTTCCAATACACATTTTTAAATCGAACAATAAACGTTATTTAGCCTGAAGGGATATTTTTTCATGTATCTGTTTTGGATTGATTCCATTGCTTACAATGTAATGTTGTTATTAAGGAGTGATACAGTTAAAACGCAAAGTTCAGTGGGTAAGAGAAATCCTTATCCCCAGTATTGCATGGATCAGAAAGCATGTTGTGTCTTCGGTTATCGAACTCCATACCAAATGGATGATGCGGAACGGAAATTAAATTTCTCCTAGTTTTAATCCCAATTTTGTTATTAAGGACTAGCACCGCTCAATGAAGTCACCACTATTTTTTTATTTGAAGGTATTTTGTGTATTAGGTATTTATGTGTAAGGGTAAATGGGTCATTCACGTCGTGGTTTGACATCCCAAAAGGAGTCAAAACAGGGATGTGTGATGTCACCATGGTTGTTTAACATATACATGGATAATTGTATGAAAGAGTTGAAAAATATGGGCGTGGGAGCGAGAATGAGTGTATGATTGTTAGTTGCCTTTTGTACGCCGATGACGCAGTGCTTCTTGCTGATAGCGAAGAAGAATTGCAGTCCTTGGTTACAAAGGTTTACGATGTTTGCAAGGAGAGTGATCTATTAATGAACGTGGAAAAGTCAAATGTGATGGGTTTTTGAAAGAAATGAAAATATGACTAAGTGTAAGATTGTAGTAAATGGCGATAGCTTGAAACAGGTGGAAGAATTTGTATATCTGGGAAGCATGTTCACAAGTGATGGAAATATGGACAAGGACATTGAAAGGAGGGTTAGTGCCGGTAACAGAATTAATGGTGCCTTAAAGTTGGTAGTATCTAATAAGTGCTTATCAAAAGAGGCTAATTTGGCAGTGCATAATGGAGTTCTGGTACCAACCCTTATGTATGGAAGCGAAGCATGGAGAGTTGAAAAATAAGGATGAAAGTAAATTGAATGCAGTTGAAATGCGATCTCTCAGGCGAAATGTGTGCTAAAACTATGGATGATAGGTGCACTAATGTTGAAATTAGAGCAGAATGCAAGGCTGAGATAAGCATTATCGACAAAATTAAGAAAGGTCTTTTACGTTGGTTCGGTCATGTAGAGCGAATGGATGATGAAAGAACGGCTAAAAAAAATATATGATGCAACTGTGCCTGGATGTAGAAGTCGAGGAAGGCCGAGAAAGACATGGCATGATCAAGTAAAACAAGTGCTTGAAAGTGGGCATGTAAGAAGTCGGAATAATCGACGTGCGTGCATGAGAAGATGTATGAATGTGGAGGAACAAGAGAAGTGTGCCAGGACAGAGTGGTGTGGCGTTCTATATCCTCTCTGCTACCCCTTCGGGGAAATGGCGTGATGGTTAGTTAGTTAGTTAGTTAGTGAAGGTATTAGGTGTTTGTATTCGACATCTCAAAACTAGTGTCTTAAATTAACTAGCATTACTTTTTTACATTTTTTGTTCATGCTTTTGCTCACAGCTGATTTTCTCAAATAATAAAATGAATTGAAATATTACGGACCACGAATTAGAATTTACAGGTTTGAATCCCACTGTATCTTAGTTTAAGTGGTTAGTCAGCTTAAGTAAATAAAATTGAACTTTAGACAGTACAGTTATTATTACTTATGTTCCAGGGGTATCTAAATCTTTAGTATTTGATGATATCTATGAGTTATGATTAGAGATTGATCAAAGACTCTAGTATCTAATTATTATTCGCATTAAGCTATCAAATTGTCAGGTAATGGGCATACTCACTACTCACGGATCCAAATTAAACTTAAAAAGGTAGCGAAAACAGCTTACTGACGAGAAGTAGGATAGGCCGGTTATTGGAATAAAATATATGCCCGAGGTGTTGACAGCTTCGTTGTAAAGGAAACTAGTTTTCATTCATAATGTTTAAAGAGGAAATGTCTTGATTTCACACAACTTCTAAATTAGTAATACATAACTCCACGCATGTTGGTTTCACGTGTGTCACGAGAAGAGACTTGGTATACGCAATCATATTATTTTGTTATTTATTATAGGTAGGTACATGATACGGCTTCCACTTTGAACTTTAAATCATTTCATTGAATAATCCGAAAAGTGAAATCAAACGTGTTTTTCCTGTATTTACGGATATTTAAATCTATTGTAGATATTACGCTAAAAATATATTTGTATGCGTTTTTAAGTATTTGAGTAGATTACGCACTACTCGTCTGAGAATGTAGGAATTATTATCATTAAATAAAAAACATTTAACAGCATAATATTGTGTTTATTATGAAGCTAGTATAATGATGAATAATGTAATTCAATATTATAAACCATTTCCTTTTCTTGCAGGTAAGCCATACAACTGTTAACAAGATTGCTAGTAGAAAGGAGTAATATCTAACTATTGTGAATCACATGAACTTTTGGTAAGTTTTTATATAGTTACGTGGACCTTACTTGGAAGGAAATACACACATAAAACCAAACCAACTAACCATCACGCCATTTCCCCGTAGAGGTAGGCAGAGAGGATAGAACGCCATACCACTCTGTCCTGAGATACTTCCCTCGCTTCCTCTACATTCGTACATATTTTCATGCACACACGCCGATTATTCCGACTTTTCACATGTCCACTTTCAAGTACTTGTCGTACTTGGTCATGCCATGTCTTTCTCGGCCTTCCGTGGCTTCTACATTCAGGCACACTTGCATTTAAACTTCTTTTAGCCGTTCTTTCACCACTCATTCGCTCCACATGACCAAACCATCGTAAAAGCCCTTTCTTAATTTTGTCCATAATGCTTATCTCAGCCTTGCACTCTGCTCTAATTTCGACATTTGTACACCTATCATACAAAAATATGCTAAACGTTTTTCTCGCTATTAGGTATGTTAGTGTAGAATGTATTGGCGGCCTCCGTAGCGTAATGGCTAAGACGCTGGACTCACGATACGGAGGTTCCGGGTTCGATTCCCGGTCAGAACACAAAAATCAAAAGTGATTTTTCTCAAGCCTGGGTGTTCGTCATGTTGTTCCCCTCTGTAATTGGGCCTCCAGTGGCCTGTTGAGGTGGTAAAAAAAAAAAAAAAATGTAGTATATTAATAATGAAAAAATAATGTAAACATACCTACCAACAAATTTTGCCGAAATCGCGATTGTATTGAAAAAGATGAAATACTCAGGTAATAATTTAGCGATAAAAGCTTCTATTTCTACAAAAGAGGAATGGATGGAAACAGGGGGTAGAATAGAAACAAGAATTATTAGTAAAATGGGAGAAAATCCCAATTAGTGGGCGTTTACCGAACCTCCTTCCTTCAGAGCTGGTCGGAACCAGCAACCCACCCCTCGCTTCAGGTCGGTGCCCCCGCCCACTGAGTAGCGCCGCGCGGCCGCCGAGTCGGGCGGGCGGTGGTTTTGTGATTAGCGCCGCAGCCACCTGACGCGGCCAGTGGAAACTGGTATAGGAATGAGGTACGGGTACCGATAGCGAAGTATTGCAGATATTTATTTATTTTTACAAACATTGTTTTTTTTTAAATTTGTCTTCAATAGTATTTATTGAAAAGTATTCAGGTACTTAAGTATTTATGTAGCGATTGCTTATTTTTTTAATATTTGTATTATTTTTTAAATTTTAATGAATCAATAAAAATCTAATATAACCCAGTCTAACCACGCGGTAATCCTTACAACAGAGCTTGCATGTTAATAATTGAATCCCTCCTCCATCACTACTTCATTCCTATTTTCAAACATTAGCCGCTTAGGTTTTTTTGAAAATAATATTTACGCATTGAAATTTATTTAGATGTCATAATATTGAATAAATTTCACTTTTTATATTACCAAAAGCAGAACCTCGACGTATAAAATATGAAGAATACGTGTATTTTCTGTGTAGGTACCTACCATACATGTATGAATAATAAATTTTCTAAAGACATTTCTTGGTTTAAGTGAAATTTAAGTTTAATTCTTGGTCGAATTGCATTTGAAATAATAAACGGTGTTTGATTTATTAAACTTATATGAATTATATGTCATAAGTCATATTAGGTATTTAGGTAAATTCATAGTTTCGCGTAAAATATTTTCCTTTATGCGTAATTCTGAATTACATGTTAGTTTTATAAAATACTTTTAACTTTAATCGACTAGTTATTGAAATATCTCAATAGCGATGGAAATCTCTAATAAAAGTAGATTTAACAGAAGTTTGTATCAATTGATATCAACAAACTAACGATACCATTTGATGACATAATTTTGAGGTGCGTTGTTAGGAGTCTTTACCAACTGCAGTTATTTCATACTTTATGATGATGCTGACATAAATTTAATATCGATTTTCTCCGAGAGTTAAACTCTGTGGAGAAGAAAAACGCCCACAGCAAGTAATGTATATAATATGTACGTAGTGCATTACATATCTTATGGACGTGAAGTTACCTACCACGGTCCTGTAATCACTAAAGACATTCCTAGCCGATGGAATTTTGATTTACTCGGCGATTAATTTAAATAAAGTAATGAAATATAGATGAAACCCGAAAGAGGAAAGCGTTTTTACCCGAACTTGGATTATTTATTAGGCAATTTGTGTTACGAAATAACGTGGTAATAATTTTATGGAAAAGTCACTTTCTATCCTGAGCCTATTTTCATTATCACTTAAATCAAAACAAGGTATTTTTAATTTAAAAGATGGTCTTGATTTCATCCTACCTATCTACGCACAGTAATGTTCGTAAGGTACTTGAAATTCAAGGGCGCATTATTATTATTCTAAAAGTTAGAATTAGGTACTACTACTACTACTTTCCCTTATTCGCACCCAATGGTGCATAGGGACATTGGTACACCAAGTGCAGTGTATCTTGATCAGTTGGTAGTTAGTATTGAGTTTGTATTTTGTTATTTCGCTATAAATTGATATTGTTATTTAATTTAGGTATAAAATTTACAAAAACATTGAAATTATTGTCTACATACAAGATCTGCTGATAACTAACGTGCGTTTACACAATATAACATTTATACATTCTTTGTACACAACATACATACACATCACATCGCAATACACACAACATAAACATCAAATATTTGTTTCCTCAATATTGATGTCCTCAGAAATGTATTTTGTGCAATGGGTTGTGCACTTAATTGAGGCTATGTCATGTCATCATCATCATACCATATCCGCTCCCTATGTGGAGAATATGGAATCCACAAACTGCCTCCAGGCCAAGCGATCGGCCGCCAGCTCCCGTCCCAAGTACTGCCGACGCAGCTCTGTCAAACTGCAGTGGATCAGTGGACGACCAGGATGCCGAGAACCTGATGCCTTGTAAAATAGGCAAGCATGGTTAAGGCTCTCGGGAGGCGTACGTAGTATATGGCCTGGCCAGCCAAAACGCCTTCGCCTGATGACAGCAGCTGTGTCCGTTGCCTCACCTCTGTGTTCCTTACAAAGCAAACCACCGCACACCTAAAATTCTTCTAAGACACCTATTCTTAAAACTCAGAAGTCTGCTATCTTGGGCCCTGATTAGGTGCTACGATTCGCAGCCATAGAGGAGAACAGGTCATGTCATGTATATTGCTTTTAAATAATATTACTGTTTATCTATCATACAGAGCTTTGAGTGCATGGCATTAAAAATAAATATTCCATATATTTATGCTATAACATAACACTCACATGCCAGTAGTACCTTTCCATGTTTGGTAGGTATGGTGGTTCACAGAACTGCATCGTAATGGGGTATAATAGAAGATAGGAGGCAGTCAGTTTATTATCGCGTCTGTTAAGCTGGCCAGTAAATGGAACAAGTGCAATTAACTTTTCCCCATACAATACCCTTTATTGCGAGAACCGGTGTTACAACATGAAGTTGGTGCGGTTGCGATCCGCAGTCCTGTGGTAGGATACGAAACATGACACCGTGTCGGGCCAGCTAACACAACATGCATCGTGTATAGAGGGATTATCATCATAATTACTTAGATAAATAATGCATAATCGTATGAAAATATTCGTTTCGCCCCGACGAGAATCCAATCCATGACCATGCGTGCTAACCACTACTCTATTTAAATACCTAAGATACTTACTAAGGATATTTCATATATTATCTTGTTATAATATGTACAAGGATAAAATGGATGAAATATACTATCCGCATCCAATTGTGCATAGGGCACTGCATCTGTAGGTACCTCTAGTGAAAATAAATGCATGAAATAAATTATTTCCAATAGGTACCAACAAAAAATACAATTTTTATTTTAAAAAAAAAGTATTTTAAAACTTCTTCGATATCCATAATTCAACTTGGCTGACGCATGTAACCATTAATTTTGACGATAGATAAAATCAATAACTTTGATTTAATAAGTACTTTTGTATTATATAATGTTATGTATTGCATTTTAACAACGTATTTTATAAATCTGCAGATTCTCTCTGATTGGTTAGTTTATTATGAAAATTTATTGCGCTGTGTAATGGCGCTGAAGCGTTAGACTGATCACCTTGCCTCCACGTAACAAAAGACCAAGATTCGCTGCACTTGTGTATCAATGCGGTGCCCTATGCACCATTGGGTGCGGATAAATAATGGGGAGTAGAGTAGTATAATGCGGAAGTAAACTATTTTCGCTCTTGATTCTAACTATTATTACATATTTAAGAAATAATCAATAGTAAAATTACACTTTAACGTTCTTATATTATTTTATCACTATAGAAGTTTTTTAATATACTTTTTTTGTGTAGTAATGAAGTGAAATTTTCCCATAAAATGTAAGTGATATCAGGGCATAGATACATAACGGTTGAAAATTTAAGCGCATTTAAGAATTTCAAACAAATGAAATAAGTAAAAACGATCTTAAAATAAATAAGAAAATTCCATCTTTGGATAACGGTATCGCGTTGACTGTAAAAAGTGCTAACAACTTGAAAGGAATAAAAAGGTTTCGTTCTGCCAACTTTACTGTGAAATCGGCAAAAAGATTTTAATGACGTAAATAAAAACTCAATTTTAATGCCAGCATCTTCTTAGTGGCGTTTACAACCGTGAATTCCGAAGATATAAATAAACACCAAGATTATTACTTCGGTGAAAGTCTTATCGTAATATAATGTATATTTTTTTATTTTGATGTCCCGTCTGCTGTAGTGGACATTTTGTGAAAACCGTTTAACATTTCCATAAGCAGTCTGCAACTATTTGTTAAATACCAGTTTGCTTACTAAACTATCCATCGGTATTTGCAAACCAACCCAGTCATGAAGCTTAATCTCTCAAATATCAACCGTACCTTAGTTGATACGATACAGCCATTTATAGAATAGCGCAAGTGATACGAGTAAAATGATAGCGAAGTGGTGTAATCAGCAATACAAGTTTTAAGGATGTAAATGTAATATAAACTATTGTAAATGCCAGTGTCAGCGTGTTTTATACATCCTAACTAACTAACCATCGCGCCATTTCTCCGCAGGGGAAGGCAGAGAGGATAGAACGCCACACCACTCTGTCCCGGCATACTTGTTTTGCTTCCTCCACATTCTTACATCTTCTCATGCACGCACGTCGATTACTCCGACTTCTCACATGCCCGCTTTCAAACACTTGTTTTACTCGATCATGCCATGTCTTACTCGGCATTCCTCGACTTCTACATCCAGGAACACTATTATTATTATATTACAATTATTGATTTTGATGAAATACAAAACTACGGTGCTAAAGTATGTTATTTCGTATTAAGACGCTTTACATTAAGCTTTTTAATTTCAAATATGTATTAACAGTTCAACGTGAGGGTGGGTAAATATATTAATTAATAATAATAATAGGATGACTTATAAAGCTCCGTTTTCGTGAAAAATCACCTGGAGGGCGCTGTACATAATTATGTAAAAACAATAGTACCCCAAGCACGTATTCTGAAACTGAAACAATTCTTAAATATTGTAATTGTTTCGTGGCCGGTCTCTTAATTTAAGTCAAGTGTTTGGAAAGGAGATTTTGAATAAATGAGTTTCGAGTTTTGCTCGAAATTCATTGGGACTCCGAATGAATCTCAAATTATGAAGGCAGTCGATACTGCATCTAATAAGAAAAGAACTAGCAATATATTTACGAGATCGTAAATTTAGCAAATAATTAGCCGATAATGTACCAATAATGTATGTACGATGTAAACTGCTAACGTAACATAAAACTTAACAACATGACACAACAACGAACGAAGTACAGGAGATTTACGGAAAGGTTTCGCCTTCTACAAGTTGCTGGTTGTAAACTATAAGTTATTGGTCTCAGCCTCCTAATACGAGTACTTACGTGGAAACTGTTCTAATACTTAATGAGAAAATTGCCGAAGAGTTTCCGGTTTATTGCAACTTGCCTGGAATCTAGAATGTATCGCATCCTGGAATTTATACACAAACTAGAAAATTTACGAGTAATTAAACGTGTTGAAGCTTTGAGAAGTTTATTAATCTATATTTTACATATTTCCTTCGTAATTTTCATAACTTTTCAATACATTTTTGCTAGTTTTTTATATTAATGAAGAATGTGTACCTACTAGCTTTTATGGTTTTATCGTAATATCAAGAGAATTGTGTGCTTTTAGTACTAACTAAGCAATTTGACGCTCCCCATAAAATATGAATGTAATTTGAATTCTGTAATTCACTAAAATATTAGTAGGTATCATTTTTAATATTTATCACTTACTTATTAAAATTTGAATAAAATAATGTGTTAAGATAGAAGCATAGATAAAGACACTTTACCGTTCATACTATCCAAAAAGCCTTTCGACAACCATAACCAGCGTTAAAGGATTTTGTCTTATTTTAGGCATGTTAGAAAGCGAAGCGAATGAGAAAAGTCTATTAAAGGGCATAACAGCCTCGATCTCCTACAAGATAAATACACACGAATCGATGATAAACACCTCACTGGACCTAATCATCCGAGGCAAAACAATCAACGGCATTGTACTTATAAATATAGCTCTAGAAACACGTAGTAGATAAGAATACCCGTAATTTCAGGATATAATCCCTTGAATTTTTTTTTTTTTGCGTTAGTTTATTGTAAAAAGAAATTGTTGGTTAAATAACAAATATACAAAATAGATAAGTAGTTGGTCTTTGTAGTTCTCGGGAGACCACGGTAGTACACGACCAAGTCAGAGGAATCTCCGCCTGATTGATACTAATCTGCTCGTCCACTGCCGACAATTTGTCCACAGTTTACTTCAGAACTATGAGACGTGGACTTGGCATGAGATACTGGCGGTCAGCTTGTGGAACATGCTCCACATAGGGAGCGGATATAGAATGACAATGATGATGGTTTTCATCCAAGACCGGAAAAAATTGAAGAGAAACTACTACTACTACTACTTTCCCTTATCCGCACCCAATGGTGCATAGGGCACGGCATTGGTACACTAAGTGCAATGTATCTTGATCATTTTTATTACATGAAGGTAAGATGATCAGTCTTACGCTTCAGTACCAGTCCAAGGTATCACACATGAAATATTAATATGAAAATCTTCTGTGAATAAATATTTCATGTTGACCCCCTACGGGGATCGAACCGACCTCTACACGGTAGCCAAATGCGCTACCACTATGCTACGAGGCGGATTCAAAGGAAAAGCCAGAATAATAGCTAACAGACAATGACGGTATTTTGGGAGAAAAATGAAATGGATTGATGATGTTTACTAAATGTTTCCACTGATTGTTCGATGACCGATCCCTCGTTCAGTGGCTACATACTAAGTACTAGGTAGTGTAGCTCTCTCCTCTCCTCTTCTCTGTACAATATCCGGTGGACAAAGCGTGAAGCCGGACAAAACGGGCATTGTCCGACTTCCCCCTCGCCGCAACCACCACCCAGTTCAATGCTGCCACCGCAACATCACGAGAACAAACATCAAACAATACTGTTTGTGTGAAATTGACCTTTTATACATCGAACATTGTACCAATAACATTGGCTTTTATTCAATTTATTGATTTAAAGTATGGGGTTTTAACAAAATCGTACATCCCGAAAAGTGCCTTGAAATGGTTACCCCACCAAAATTGAAAATAATTATGTTGGGTTTAAGACATGTACAATTGTACATTCACATTACTAAGTTTGAAATGTCATATTGTAAATGATTACCTCAACATGGGTTCTGCCCAGCAAAAATAAATGTCTGTCAAAATGAAATAAATAAATAATAATAATATAATATATATAATATATACAATAGTAGGGATCTCAGCTGTAACGTTTTTATTTTATCTATTGTATAATACCTAAACATTTTGAGTGGAACACTTTGAGCAGTATATTATACACGATATCTATGATACTAAGATACCTAAATTTGCAGCGTGTATCAAGTCAACTCTTCTCAAAAACTGGACGAAGATTTTGGAATAGAAACCTACAGAAATATAGGTATAGGTATAGGACACAGACAATTGAAGGTTTAACATCTTCTTACACGCTAGGATAGATTATTTTTTATCATGCAAGTCCTTTTAAAACTCATTTTCGAACATCTTGATTACTTAGTATTCTAAGTACCTACCCACGTGTCTTGTAGGTATTGGAAAGCTTATAACTGTACATGTGTGTACTCCATGTTGTATCTATCTATATATATTTTTATTTATAGTAGGACATATTATCATATTTAAGGTGTTGAGTACTAGATAGAAACTTAGAAAATTATTTTTATCGCAATACAACATAAGATACAACTCTTATCATCTAATGTGATTAAGTCCACTGGTATAACACGCTTTATAACACCAATGTTAAAATATGATTAATATTCATACTTAGTATTATCTACCGAAAATCTAAATTAAAATCCCTGATTAATTTTAATAGAAGCAGGAATTGTAGTTTGTGGATATCAAAAATATATCTATGGCCGTAATAAAATGCAAAAAGGTACCTACTAAATACGTTTTAAAAATCAATGAATGTAATTAAGACAAAAAATAACGACTGTAATAAACGCTAGAATGTTAGAAACTTAAAATGATTAATGATGAAAATTATAAATTATAATAGACGTTATTCTGACCTCTGGCAGCCATTAAGAAATGCTTCCGTTGGGAGTAGATCGAGACATCGGCGTTGGGTCACGCTTCTTATGTGAATTTCTGTACACAAAGTGAAAACATCGTGTGTCGTAATTTGGGAGAAAATTTTGGAATTAGTTACGCCTAAAGTAGGAACCAAAAGGAAAAGTAGGAACTTAGGTAGGTATTACTGTAAACAGATCTTCATTAAATTTCGTAACTAGGAATCTCACCTGAGTACGGTTTTTGAATACCATCGAGAGTTACTAAAATTTTAGCTACCAATAATGTGTTTTTAGTTTTTATTTCATAGGTGCAAATTTTCTTCTAATACATTTTCATATATCTAATTTACGGTAGATTCAGTAAACATATCTAGCGGTAAAACTACATAGCAGTCGAATACAAGTCCTGCTCTAAATAAAATGAACAAAAAATTCACACGGTGTTATGTTTAGTAAAGGTATCTACAATATAAATCGCATTCTAAATGAGTTTTAAAAATACGTAACTTTGTATTGCAAAATATCCGCTAGTTCTTAAATTCCTAACCTTCTCATCTTTCTGCTCAAGCAACAAATTAATCTGTAAAAAACACAAAATTAATTAGAACTACCGTTTGACTACAAACAGTGCCTATTACATCGCGTTTCTGGTATAAAATGACCGATTAGTCTTGCCAGTTGAAGGCGATGTGATTTTTTTGTTTCCAGCATATTAATTGCTAGTACCTATATTTCGCCGATGGAAATTTACGCTCAAATCCGCATACAGTTGTTATTTACTTTTTATATTTTTTGCTGCTGAACGTGATAGCTACACAAGAAAATATGCAAGAAAACAAATTAATGAGAAGAAAAAGATTTCATAAAGAATGTTAATATTGTACAAGTTGGTTGGTATTTGTGATACCGTACAGAATCTGAAAACTAAAAATCGATTTGACACGGTACAGAATCAAAATAAAAAGTTTTTTAAAAGAAGGGAAATACCATGAACTCACCAATTATTAACCAGGCCCTTAAAAAATTCAGCGCGATAAAAATTAAAAGCATTGTGGGTAACTAGTAGGTACTTTTAAACCTCCGAAAAGTTAAAATTAATACAACCTTAAGAAAAAAGGCTTACGTATAATTAATTCATAGATATATTATTTTACAGTTATCTTTCACGATATTTTCAAATAGTAGATAAATTATAAATTGTTTTACTAGTTCACAAATTTGTTGAATGTGGTTTTCCAAAGCCCGCTTTTGTTCATTTTTTATACCCATTATTATTTGCAAATCATAATAAACGTTTTTTTAATACGCAAATTAGCGATAGGATAAATTGCGAGCCATCAAAGCTAATCAGCAAACACAACAAAAATGTTCATATTACTCTTGTATGTGCTGAAGAATTTACTATTTTCCACGCCAACGTATTATCTGGTTTACTAGGGAATCACACAACAGCACTGCCTGTAAACTGAACGCAATACCGTGGGATCATTTGTATGCAAGTGATCTTCATTCCCGTTTGTTGATTACCGCCTTTGTCTAGTCAATTTTATTGTTACGGACGCAAAAAGTGAACATTAAACCATAAAATAATATTACACAAGTCGATCCGTGGCTACCGAGTGAAAAAATGGATCATTATCATCAACAGCAGTGGAGTATAATCTACTATTACCTCTGTATTGCTCTTGACCGCCATTTCCCATCAATATAAATTGCTTCAATGCTCTTCCTCCGCGGCTCTAACCTTTATTTAACTGTAAAGCGTTATTGAAATTGTCAATTAACTATGTAATTAAGACATATTATAACATTAAAGGATGATTGGTTTTAATTAGTATAAGAATCATCACCACTATCTACCTACATTGGATCTGTAAATTATTCGTCAAAATAATTTAAAAAAAAACGAATAAATTTTAATTAATACAATACGTATACTTTATGTATTCATGTATTTCTTTTTTGATTATTTTTATCATTATTATTAGTATGTGTTGACGTTGACATCGATTCGAAATTTACATCCCATCAACCTAGGTACACCTATTTCCTCGTATTTAATGGATTTCATATTTTCCTTTTTATCAACAAGTATCTCTTCCAAGAAAATTATTATTATTATTATTATTATTATGGATAATTTATACAGCGCCGTTTTCGTATAAATATACCTCAAGGGCGCTTCAAATATTGAATTTAACGGCTCGGGAAATTTAAAGTGAGTGAAAACTCAATTTCTGAGTAGAAAATACCATTATCAAAATTAATAAAAAAAATTCGAGAACATATAGGTCTTAAGTTTCTTTCGAAAAATCACTTCACTCTCACAGCTGCGCACTTCCGGTGGGAGAGCATTCCAAGCCACAGGGCCCGCAACCGCAAAAGCGCGCTCTCCAAATTTGGAGCGCTGATTGAGGGTCGGTACTAAAACTCTGCCTATAGCTGTAGATGAAGCTGATCGAAGTGTGAGACGTCTTTCAGCTAGTTTATCTGGAATGCAAAGCTCTTTTAAAACACTCTGGAGCGGCATCATGCATGGCTTTGTACATTAGCCAAGAGAGTTTGTATTCTACCCTTTGTGGAAAGCGCAGCCAGTGCAGTTTCTTTAGCAGAGGAGTAATGTGGTCGAACTTGTACTATAATAATAATAATGAATTCATTACAGGTAATAGTTTTACCGTTTGGTTGCATGATAATAAGCTCTTATTGTCAATTTCCTTATTCCAAGAGTAATGGTACCCAATCATTGCAGTACTGATGAATGACGATTCTGTATAAAGAGAGAATGTTTAACAACTATTTGTGTTATTTGGGTACATTATTGAACATCTTTTTTGTCCGTATTTACACAAAGACGAATTGTGTAGTTGGTGTTAAATTGTGTTCCCTTTTTATCAACAAAGTAAGGTCAGCGTACATCAAATATTAGCGGCCATCTTTCCACGGAAACTGTCCAAACGCCTGTTTTTTTGGACAGTTCATTAAACTTTTTTCTTGTTGAATCGAAGTGGACTTATGTTTAAAAAGCCCCGGCTGTATGCACATTATAGAACCATTGACAGAATCGGCGGCGGCGGTCATCTTGGAACGAATATTTTACCGTTCTATTCTTTGTTTGGATGGAAAATTACTAAAATGCTTTGTAATTTTTTTTTCACGTTACAAGTATTTCTTAGAAATTTCAGTTTGTTTTGAAAGAGATGTCTACTGTAAAAAAGAAAATGAAACCAGTAACTTTAAAAATAGAAAAACAATTTTAAACTCCTGTAGGTGAGGTATCAACCTAACAACTTTTTACATAAATTGTTACAAGTTTAGTCGTATACATAATATAAGAAAACCATTTGATAATACCTATTAACTACAAATGAAATTCGGTACCTACTGTACTTTAATAATGATACAGATTACATTTCCATAATATTTTGTTGCTTATTCGCCCTATTAATTGTAATTTGTTACAGCAAACATGAACACGCATTATTCTTCATTTTAAATAATAGTAACGTGGTGAGGTGTTACAAAAATTGTGTTTACCTAAGGCTACAGTAGACATTTAATAATTTATTAGATTAGTTATGCTAATTAATAAACTTAAAATTAATTACAAAATATGGCATTTGGATTGGTTTGAAATGAGTTTTCGTCTCTGCGCCTGGAAAATGACTGTTGAAATGAATGTTTTTAACTTAAAGTGTACGAATAAAACGCATTAAAAATTGCGCAATTGTCATAAAAAATAAAGTAATGTTTAATAAATAGTGAATATATTAAAAAATTTTAAATCAGATATTGTTATGTTTAACGTTATTTCTTCATTTTTCGTTTTAACACTATAAGATTATGGGGCCAAAATAACGTAGGTATTTAATACGAGGCAATTTTTTTGTAATATAGTATTGAACTAGAACAGCGAAATCTCAGAAGTTAAGTAGTGACAAGTTTTTGTAATATAGTATTAACTAGAACAGCGAAATCTCAGAAGTTAAGCAGTGACTTAATAGAATAATTCTAATAACATTAATTTTGGTGATAGAAGAAAAATCAATCTATTCTCAATAATATTTACTGAAGAATGTTAAAGAAATTAACTAAATGGAGACGATTTTACGTCCAACTATCTTTTCACAAGATACAGTAATGTTTTGGTGATAAATCATGTCTTGTTGGTACAAATGTTTTCAGCGCCTCTTCTCGTGTTGTAATTTTTTCACAGCAAATCTGATTACACATAATCGCCTAGAAAGTATTTTAAGATAATAATACAGAAGAGTAAAACCTTTGCAAGTAATTTGACCTCGTTACTTTAAGTACGATGACAAAGGAAAATCTCACAAAACTGTGTGGTTTTTGTTCTGCCATTTCACAAGACGATTTCAGTAAGTTCCTAACTGTACCAACCGATATAATGTACTAAACTTGATCGCTTATTCTTTTCGAGTTAGTGGTCAAATCTAATTTATCAAAAACACTTTAAAATGTGTTCATGTTCATGTTAGACAATTTTATAAACTAGTAAAACCAGACCATCATAATATTATTTTATGTACAAGATATCTCTACTTTGTTAATGGCAAAAAATAACACAAACCGCGCACGATAAAACGCACTAGATTACATCTTTAAATTTTACGTTTCTTTACCTTCTATGAAAATTATTACTTCTGAATTATTTTTAAAAGTTCATGTTATTTGGTAATGCGAACGAAAGGTAATGCAACTAACCCGAATATTTGGATATCGTTTTAATAGAATTTGTTTAAATTCTAGCGATAGGCGATAGTAGCGACAATTTATTACTTTAAGTCGATTATAACAAGTTCCATTATTTTCTGTCAGTAGAATTGCGAAATATCATGGAAAAAATATGCAAGTAACTACCCAATTTCAATGCGGATTATAGAATACTCACTGTTCACATTGCGTGCACATCAAATCACCTGTCTTGGCATATCACACTTGGCGTATCACACTAGGATTCTACATTCTACAGCTGCACAATTACCTCGGTATTTTTTGTGCTCTTTATTTGTTTCCACTTTGTTTCGGCAACTCTAAACTTTTATATGGCCGTCTTAGAAGAAGCGAGCTATAAAACTATATTGCGTTCATTAATCATATTTTTTACCGACAAACCAGTACGGCCTGTAGTAACTGATTTCGCCTAATTACGCGTCGTAAAATAGTACCGATATAAGGCTTAACTGGGGCCACTGACTGAAGTGAATCTTCCTTTACTTGTTGATCAATTTATTTGACCGAACGTTCACCCACTGTTTTATGTTCTACGGGAGTAAAATATTATGTGAGCGAAAGAAAAGCGGGATGAGTCTAAAGGAGACGTGACTAAAATATCACATTACTTCATTATTTGGTTTAAGTCTCAAATGGCATTTTTAGCGTCGTACATTAAAAGATTCGCACAGGAATATACATTATTTTTATCTCTAAGCAAAGGAGATCAATGATATATAATTCCTTGTCTGAGATCAAAGAATATTCGTTCTATTTGATTATTTTGAAATGTTATTTATTTTAATGTTGCGCTGATTGCCTAGCATACAGGCGTTTTAACAATAATAATCGAAAAAAACTAATATGTTTTTATAAAATTGTTAAATAAAATCAATGTTTATTCTTAGCATGTCGAATTTAGTAAAAGCAAGACAGTAATTTAAGTTTCCAGATCGCGATGATTAATGGGTAAACGTTTGCCAAAAGAATGCAGATCTGTTATGTACATCATGCTGGGGACCCCGCCTTCCACTAATATTTTTCCCGAAGACAAAAAACAGGTTGTAAAGACCTGACCAATGCTTTTTTCAAGTACCTACCTAACTATGCCATATCAATTTTCGGTCGGCGAATGACCCACATAAAATAACCAACATACGAATACTTATAACAAACTTAAATCGAAATAATCGATGAGCCCGTAATCAGTATTTCAATACAGCTTATTTGATGGGTCTACGTCAGCCACTTGACTGAATCTATTAATCTCCGTTTGGTTCCATTATAATCTTTTACAATTTCTATTACCGAGACATTCGGAGAAACGATTATTGGCTAAACGTATGTTGCTACAACAGCGCCTTCACACCTCGGAGAAATCTAAATTCCTGATCAATGCTACCATCCACAATACATCTCACATAAAGCCGGAGTCTTGACATCTTATTCGAGAAGATATTTAATAAGTTCAATAACAAATACCGCGCTTTGTGGGCGCGGGCGGCTCTGAATAAATATATTTTGGTAAGAAGTGTATTGTGTCACTAATGAAGTGTTCTTTGGAGGTGTTTGATAAATAATAATCATCACAAAATTTATTCAAAGATATTCTTTTTTAGGAGCAAGGACGAGTTTTTTTATAGATGTCATTAATTTCCAAGTCATGAATGTATAGGATTTTGGGAATTCCAATTTTATAAACTTAAAACCTATTAGTTTCACATTTTTTATGTATTACATTATCAAACTTCTTTTTATGGCCTTTTTTACTAAATTATATAACTTCAATTGAAACGAGCAAATTGAAAACCAACGTAATTGAAACGCGGAAGGTACCTTATTTGCAGTAAAGTCTCAGTGAAAAAGTACAATTTTACCGCGTTTACAATTCTACCATTTTCGTGTTTTGGTTTTAAATTTTATAAAATGTCACACGCAAAAACGTGTAAAACATTATTGAAATTGCGAAATATTTACGCTTTAAAGTACTTTTACCTGAGGCTGTTTACAGGATGATTACTATCTTAATTATTCATCATAAGTTGTCGTTTTAGATTCAAGAAATTATTATTATTAAAATTTGTGGGATTCAAGAGTTTTTTTTAAATATTGGAAAACAATTATTTATGTTTCGTTTGTGTACCTATTTTAAAAATACCACCCGCCATACTTAGTAATTGGCAAGACATGAAAAGAGTTTTATTATTATTTTGATCAACAGACAAATCGCAGAAGGAATTGAGTGGGAGTGTCACTGAACCTCAACCATTTTAGCTTCGTCACGTGACAGTCAAATCCTCTTCGAGCTTTGGGGATAAACTTACCATTTTATTTTTTAACAAACGGCAACTCTCTCAGAAGAAATAAACTTTATGGTTTACGTCAGCGGATGCGAACGTTTTACTTTCTTTCTTTTGATAAAAACAGGGTTAATTTTCAACACATAATTTAACCCCTTCGGTAATCCTCATTTTAATATTTGTATTGAACTGTACGTTTTAATCGAAACCGAATTGTGAAAATTGTCTGAAATATATTAATCAATGTCATGTGAACAGCTTGTGTCAAGATGCCCAGATCCCCCTGGCTTTGTCGGGACAAGTCATCGAAAGGGCGAGAGCTTCAAATACCTGGGAGCGTACATGACAGAAAACGGCAGAGTTCAGAAAGAACTGAGAGTGCGGCTTGGAGTAGCGGGCGCCGCATTCAACAGCATGAAAGCTGTCTGGAGATCGGATGTTTACTCGGTTAAAAGTCGAAAGCCTTAACCATGCTTGCCTATTTTACAAGGCATCAGGTTCTCGGCGTCCTAGTCGTCCACTGTTGACAATTCGTCGGCTTTGCGGCAGAGCTGCGGGACGTGGACTTGACTTGGGAGGATGCACGGGAGCTGGCGGCCGATCGCTTGGCCTGGAGGCAGATTGTGAATTCCATATGCTCCACTTAGGGAGCGGATATGGTATGGTGGTGGTGTATTTATTTAGATTTGTAAAACGATACACATATATTCTTTGATAGCATGACTTGTAACTGAACCACAATGTAATAGAATGTAACAATATTGTTATCTAATAAAGTAGGTAATGCGAGAGTGGTATAAGGTCGTACATAATATTAGATTAGGAATGCACTTTGCGCTGCAGTTTAGAATTATTCAGTTCGTGTAAAGCCTGAAGCAAACCGAATGCCAATCACGCCATGAATGCGTCTTCAGTCTCCAAAGTGCATCATCTTGTTGCATCACACAAATGACATAACCCACATTAAATACGTGGCATGAATCTCCTCGCTGCAGATATTCCTGTAGATATATTGTATAGGTATAATCACACGAACAGAGCCTCGTATAAATATGTTAAAGAGTACAAATGAGTGAAATAAATTAACTTTCACAAACTCTGTCAAAATGGCCATTAAAATGTGGCTCTACGCGAGCAGAAAGCAATCAATTACCATCTTTTGATTTATATATTTGACGAGATTAATTTCTTTTGCCGTCCCGCCGCAAGAAATGACATCATTTTTTATTGATTCTTGTCCGAGATAAGTTGCGGATTATTTTATTGAATCACATTTATAGCGATGTTATCTCGCGGTCTTGTATATTAATTAAACTAAAGGAGAGTTTCGTAAGTATGTTGTATTTCGGCATGAATAATGCGCCACCAGGCAACGCCCATTCTGCAATACTTCGCTTTATCATTTTTAATATTGTAGAAGTCGTATAATTTAAAACAATTTATCTTTCTGTTTCTAAACTCTCATTGTTTCAAAACGCATAAAAACAAACTGTTTGGTCTCTCAAAATGAAAGTTACGGAGGTCAAATGACCCAACGTATTATGGAAAATATAGGTATTTATGCAGTAATAAAAAATATTTGTGATAAAAATACAATTTCGCACTCATTTACGATTAAAATGGTCGGTCAATTATTGTTATGGCAGTTGGTAAATGGCGATGTTTATGTCTTCTGAGACGATATAAGACGGAAGAAGCGATCAAAGCTCCGATGGAAATATAGTAGATATTTGAATATTCTCGCCCACGCCTTGCCCCTTTCGAGATAAAATCTTCAAATTAACATTCGAAGCGGCTTCGGCACTCACTTTGTAGAATTTACTATCTAATAAGGTGAAAAACTATCATAGTTTAATGTGCCTATGTAAATACAGTGAAATTGTAATCGTACATATCGCTACAAACATTGCATTTTTTTGTTTAATTTATTTTTGTATATTACAGTTTTCATCTTAACTCGGTGGCATCTGTAGCATGATGGCTATGACGCTGGACTCATTATATGAATGTTCCTGTTTCAGTCAAGTCAAAAGTTATGTTTTCTTAAGCCTGAGTATTTTTTATGTCATTTCCATCAGTTATTGAGCCTCCTGGCTTGTTGAAACAGTAAAAATAAAAAATATTTGGTACGTAAGGTAAGTTCTTTATTATTTCAGAAAAAAATAAAGGCTCAGGTGCGTCACTAAATGGACATGTACAAAATTATTACCTCTCTATGAAAATTTTGATAAGGTATCAATATTTAGTCATGTATTACAAAATATTTGCTTTGATGAGCTCTTTTTTCCTATGAAAACCATTTTGAATGAGAATAATCCAATAATAATAAATATTTTCAAGAACATTATTAAAATATGAGCTCAATGTTTGTAGCACTCACTTTGTGGTTTTACGTATTTATACACATGTAAATCGGTGAACGATGAGGTCGTACAGAGAAAATTTTTAATCCATGCAATATTGTAGATAATTTGGTATTTTAGAATATTCGTTACTTACGTCTATATTGAAAATGATAATATGCTATATAATACATATATACCTATAGGGTACTTAAAGACTGTTTAGCGGGAATTCAACCTTATGTATATGTAAAAACAAATAAATGAATAATAAAAAATAAAAAAATATTTTTAAAAAAAAGGTATTCCTTATATTCAATAATTGTGGCTGTAAACTAATGTGTAGATTGTGAAGGCTCAATATCACACATCAGAATGTTCTAGGCTCCATAATATCTTCTAACTCTTTTTTAGGGCCAAGTCGTGAGTGTCATAAATATCTAGAGATGGATCAAATACAGGTACGTAGTAAATATAGAATAAAGTATACAGCCTCTAAACTCTAGGGAAATAAATAGGCTTAATGGGAGAGTTAAATAATTCTTTAGAAAATCTATTTTAAATACAGTTTTATACAGCCTGATGTGACTAGTCAATATTTACATTTACCTACTACGATTCTAAAAATATTTTGATGGATTTTTGCGCAGTTTTTCACGGGTAAACTATGTTTGGCTTGGGGATGAAGGATTAATATCAAATAAAAAAGGGACGTCGACAACAGAAACGTTACTGATACCAACGCGCTCCTATTAGGAAAAACGTGGCAAAAATCTACATTTTTTTCCGATTTCCTATGTTACTCTGCGAGAGAGCTTTGTTATATCGATTGATTTACTGATCTAGTTTACCAAACTATAATAATGTTATGGCAGATAGATGTTCCATACCTTTATGTTTCTAAGTCTAAACTTTTGAGTGCTTACATAAATTATTACATAAATTATTAAGGGCAATGGAGCGAAGCATGCTCGGCATCAGTTTAAGAGACCATGTCACTAACGAGGAGATAAGAAGACGGACTAGAGTCATAGACGTCATAAAAGCTATCTCCCAGCTGAAGTGGACATGGGCTGGACATGTGGCACGCCAGAATGAGACCCGATGGACGAAGCGCCTGCTGAACTGGAGACCTAGAGGTGCAAGGAGACCTGTAGGAAGACCACCAAGAAGATGGACAGATGACATAAAAAGTACTGCAGGATCCAGATGGCAGCTCGAGGCCCAGGACAGAAAGCAGTGGACCAATATGGGGGAGGCCTTTGTCCAGCAGTGGACGAGACAATGTCTGATGAAGAAGAAGAAGAAGAAGAAGAAGACATAAATTATTACCATCGCTGTATTACCAGAAAGAAAGTAGGTACTAATCATATTTAGGAATCAGCCCTCTATGTGTGGTTTAGCGCATCGCCCTTTGGGAACGAACCAAGTAAAGGAGTATGGACATTACAGTTTAAAGAATTCCATACTAAGTGCTTCCTCCGCGAGATAAAGCGGAACTTATTCCATAACGGAACTATTGGGTATTCTGGTACGATGTACGACTGACTATACGTATATATTTATGTACTATATACAGCAGAGTTTCACAATGTGTGATTCGCGACTACTGGTGGGGTCATCAGCTGATTTTTATAAAGTCGGGAAAATATCAGAATATACGTGGCTGAAAAATACCTATAACAGTAAAAAATAATTCGGTCTTGGCTGTCCGTTAAAAAAACATCCGAATCTATATGTATAAATTTAGGTTATAAAAGTCCTCTTCCATTTCAATGCTTCATACTAAATTATGTGAAGTAGGGTTTTTAGCAATGGTCGGTATATAAAATAATATTGAAATAAACTGAAATTGTCAAATTAGTTGCTATAACAGGTAACCAAAACAGAAGTAGATGCAAAAAACTATTCTGATAAATAATCGAAAACATTCTCGAACTGAAAATTAGTTTTAAGTTAAGTTTAAGTTACAATTAAATATGTTTAAATTGTAACTTAAACTTAAATTTTTTCATGAAATAAATATATTATTAACAACAATTTTTGAAATGAATACAAATACTTGTAGATAAATAACTGTATTATACCCATGATGGGCAGATATTATTAATATCCCAACAGAGACAGATATTTGTGTTCATTTCAAAAATGTTGTTAAAACGATTTACTGGTTAAAAATATAAAGCAAACAAAAAAATTGGAGAGACATCTTCAGGCGTCTTCTAGAGTAGGTAAATAAAGCTCGGTAGAGCCTTACTAACACTCATAAATATGATTGCCAAAAAAATGCTTTACAATCTTCTCAACAGATGACACCAGCATAGAAAAATTCTGTAAAGCGGAACGACGAAGACGAGTTCAATATATAGTAGCTCCAAAATTTGTCATATATGGTTATCAGATGATGGGCGGAATGGGGAATATTATAGTACATCAAGTGGCACTACTAAACCCAGCCAATGACAGGTCATAAGCCCTGTAAATGCTTAGGTAACCCACATTCGTTTTCCAGAGTTTCTCTGTCTCTGTTGGGATATCAATAATATCAAATATATTATTATTCTTAATAAATAATGACCTACCCCTATATGTCCTGAATCTCAGCATTTTTAAAGGGCGAGTCTTGGTTCATGTTAGTTTAAGAACCACTGATATACAGTAAAGAGGTACAGGGTACAGAGACACCAATAGTTGTTGGCCCAGTCAGTACTCAGTACCGAGTACCGCATAACCGCCTGCGCCTGCATTCCTAGTTCCTAGCTCGGGTAACTGTTCTGGTGGGCGGACGGTACCCTCCAGAGGAGGTTAGACCAGGATGTGGCCTTCTTGGAAACCAGCTGAAGATGAGCTGCAGCAGTTTGGCCGGAGTGGAATGAGTTGTATATAGAATACACGCAGAAAGCTTACTAAACAATCGCTTCCATAAAACCGGCATTAAATTAATCGCATTTGCGACTCGTAACAAGGGCAACAAAATATAACCATCATTCAAAATAATCAAACAATAAACCATAATTACAAATTAATTTACTTGAAAAACATGTTTAATTTTCGAATATAAAATGACAATATAACTTTGCATTGAAATTTATCGCCTTTTTATATCCTTTATCCTGAGGATGTCAATTCCGCCAGACCGAGGAATATCCATCTCCCCCTCCCAAAAGCTCTGCGACCTGGAGTACGCTGATGACGCCGTCCTTATTGACGAATCAGTCGGGGGCCTTCAAATAATTGTTGATAGGCTTAATTGGCACTCCACGTGCATGGGTTTAAAAATCAACATTGGTAAAACCCATGTCATGTGTAACAGCTCGTGTCAAGATGCCCAGATGCCCCTGGCTTTGTCGGGACAAGTCATCGAAAGGGTCGAGAGCTTCAAATACTTGGGAGCGTACATGACAGAAAACGGCAGAGTTCAGAAAGAACTGGGAGTGCGGCTTGGAGTAGCGGGCGCCGCATTCAACAGTATGAAGGCTGTCTGGAGATCGGATATTTACCCGGTTAAAACAAAATGCCGCCTTTATAACTCCTGCATCACACCTGTTCTTCTCTATGGCTGCGAATCGTGGCACCTAACTAGGGCCCAAGACAGCAGAATACTAAGTTTTGAGAATAGGTGTCTTAGAAGAATTTTAGGTGTGCGGTGGTTTGACTTTGTAAGGAACACAGAGGTGAGGCAACGGACACAGCAACCCTTGGTATCTACTGTCATCCGGCGAAGGCGTTTCGGCTGGCTGGGCCATATACTGCGTATGCCTCCCGAGAGCCTTAACCATGCTTGCCTATTTTACAAGGCATCAGGTTCTCGGCGTCCCGGTCGTCCACTGTTGACAATTCGTCGGCAGTTTGCGTCAGAGCTGCGGGACGTGGACTTGACTTGGGAGGATGCGCGGGAGCTGGCGGCCGACCGCTTGGCCTGGAGGCAGTTTGTGGATTCCATATGCTCCACATAGGGAGCGGATATGGCATAATGAAATAATGAATATCCTTTAAGATATATATTGTAAAGCCATTAAAAACACAATAATATTTTTTATAATGACCAATAATAAATATGTATTGTCGAATTGTAGATTATCCGCCTCGTAGCGTAGTGGTAGCGCATTTGGCTACCGTGCATGAGGTCGCGGGTTCGATTCCCGTAGGAGATCAACATGAAATATTTATTTACATGGGATTTTCATATTAATATTTCATGTGTGATATCTTGGACTGGTTCTGAAGCGTAATTCTGATCATCTTACCTTCATGTATTAAAATGATCAAGATACATTGCACTTGGTATTCCGATGCAGTGCCCTATGCACCATTGGGAAAGAATTAAAAATTCTTTAATACTTCTTCATAAAATCATTAAGCAGAAAAGCTCTAGATACGATTAATTACGCATATTATGTACTCTTACGAGTATGTATGTTTACTAAATCGGCTTTTCATCTATTGAGAACAATTCTATTTTTTTTCTCCATAGCTTTCATCTAATATCTGGCAACACCACTAATTTATGTAAGCTTTTATTATTTTGCATAAAATAAATATTGCTCTATATATATATATATGCTCACTACTGAAATAAATAAGTTATACAACGTCACTTTATAAGTTAGCGGTAATAAAATTAAAGATAGTAAGACAATCCGAATCCTCCAAAGATTTCGTTATTATTATTGCGTTCGAAGACAAAATACAGTTAGCTGAAGATCAAAGATATATTTTTACAGGTCAGATGAGATGCTCTATTGTAGAATAAAACATTAACGATAAATTATATTAAACACGTCAATTATTCAGAATTGATAGCTGGAAATAAGTTATTTTCTTTCTATCGAATGTTCGAATGATTGAGTTCCATGTTTTACGGTCACATCAATAAAAGGTGATTTATTTTAACATTAAAACTATTACCGCTATCTATAGATATAGCCCCTTTATCGGACGTTGGTTAGTACCACAGATTATATTATATACTATTAATAGTTAGTACGAGCATGTCGCAAGAACAGAACTTTCAGTCAGATTCAGAGACATCATTATTTCGACATCCCCGTAATGTTTTCTACAGAACTTTAGATTGTACTTTCGACAGGCTATAAACGAGGAAGGTTCATTTTTATAATAATAAAATAAAACAACTTTCTTGAAGGGATCCTTTTTTACAACATACAAATGTTAATAAAAATAACAATATGTTATTTATTTTGAAGCCAAAATCTCCGCTTTCAATTTTATTATTTCCAAAAAAAATCCGGGTGCAAGAATTCATCCCAAAAATCTCTCGATGTCCTATATTTGAAAATGATCCATTGTCGAAATATCAACATTTTTAGCCAAGATTTATTTACTAAAAGCGTAATTTCAATGCACTATATGCACCTACTACTACTACTACTACTACTTTCCTTTATCCGCACCTAATGGTGCATACTGCATTGCATCGGTACACCAAGTGCAGTGTATCTTGATCATTTTTATTACATGAAGATAAGATTTCAGTCATACGCTTCAGTACCAGTCCAAGGTATCACACATGAAATATTCATTATTTTCTTAAAGTAAAACTAAACCGTATTTTGGGAAAACAATAAGTAAGAAAAGAGTCTTGAATAAATTATCCATAATAATAAAATATGAAAACTTGTATGTACAACAACAAAGATAGCTTGGTGTGTTTTAACAAATGAATTACCTTGCAATATTTTAGCTCTATGTTCAAATCTTTATTTAAAATATTTAGATTTTCACACTCCATTGAAAAACATTTTAGTCCACTGGCACTGTTGAGATTTTGTGATGTAGGTACTTTTAATATAAATAAACTTTCTTCCATCTACGTGCTTGAGAAGATTAATGAATGTAAAGGGAGAAAAGGAATTGTGCCAGGACATAGTGGTCCGGCGTTTTATTATCTGTCCTTTTGAGGAAATGGCCATATCCATATTTGTATCATAGCTCATTACAGTTGAAAATATTGATAAGTAAGAAGTAATAATTAACTTCCTCGCATATATTTATGACCGACGGTATATTTTTAATCAGGCTGCATTCCGATTTTATTTTCCCACAATATAAGTCCGCGCTCCACGCCCAATACATGAACTTCTGTTCTGACCAAGTACCTACTGTAGTTCAGTGTGTACTGTACACCGTGGTACTGTGCACTCCCGATGACCGGACATAGTCGGTCCCAGCATGACTCCAGACAGAATAGTCGTGTCTGTCAATCGATAATTTATTTATTTCATCTTCTGTAAAACCACGGACATGGCTCAAAACATTCTCGGAAGATTTAAGATCTCTGAAAGCCGTGGGTACCGACTAAGGCCGTATAACTTGCATAAAATAATATGTACCCTAAACAATGAGACACGAGTGATAGATAGCCACTTATATGAGGTAACTAAAGTCACTTGCGACAGGTTTCCGTTTATTTATTAGATACTTAAGCTGAAAAATTTAATAGGGTATTTTACTAATGGTGCCCGTAATTTATTCTTAAGAAAAAACAATTAGAAAACATGAAAAAAAGAATTACTTTAGGAGGTTATTAGATTTTGCTTGTTAACTACCCAAGTAACCAAAACAGTGATAATAAATAGCGTTTGCAAATATCGACTGCGACACGGTACAAACTTCTCAAACACATGCAATATGCAACGACAGGTAACAGAATTATAAATATTTTATCCGCCTGATGGGAAACTGCATCGGGCGGTTTTTTTCCCAAAAAAAATTGGGCAATGTGGGGGGTTTAAAATTAAAAAACCACCCCCTGGGCCGGGGTCAAATTTTTTCCCCCAGGGTTTGTCTTTTTGGGGGTTTTT